>PVKZ01004044.1:0-100107 GCA_004027375.1 Macroglossus sobrinus
ACAAAAAAATCTGCACATGGATGTTTATTGCAACTTTATTCACAATTGTCAAAACTTGGAAGCAACTAAGATGTCCTTCAGTGGGTGAATGGGTAAATAAACTATAGTACATTCAGACAATTTAATATTATTCAGCACTAAAAAAAAATGAGCTATCGGGTCATGAAAAGACATATAGGAACTGTAAATGTGTATTACTTAAGGTGAAAAAAATTGAAAATTTGAAAAGGCAACAGTGTGACTCCAACTATATGACGTTGTGGAAAAAGAAAAACTATAGAGACAGTTAAAAGATCGGTGATTGCTTGGGGTTGGGGCAGCGGATTATGGAGAGGAAAGAATAGGCAAAGCACAGAGGATTTTTAGGGCAGTGAGATGTTCTGTATGATACCATAGTGATAGGTCATGTCACTATACATTTCTCCAAACTCATAAAATGTACAACACCAATAGTAAACTCTAATGTAAACTATGGACTTTGGGTTGTTATGGTGTGTCAGTGTAGGTTCATCAATTGTAACAAATGTTCCACTCTGATGGGGGATGTTGATAATGAAGGAGACCATGCACATGTTGGGGCAGGGAGTGTGTGGAAAATCTCTATACCTTTGCCCCAATTACTGTAAACCTTAAACTGCTCTTTAAAAGTTTTAATTAAAAAAAAAAAATTCACTACACAGGATAAACTCTACATAGAAATTAGCTCAGTCCATTAATGAATTGGAACATACTACTAAGGAATTCACCCCTAAGAAAGATACAAAGAAAAAGAAATTTAAAAATACATTCGAAAAAGTTATGAGACTTGAAGGCTACTCGGAGATATTCTAATGGCTATCTAATAGGAGTTACATAATCAGGGAATGAAGAAAATAGCAGAAAATACATATCTGAAGAGATAATGCATGAGATATTTACAGAATTAAAGAAAGGGTTCTAAAGTGCACTATGAGTACCAATTAGTCAGCATAAGGAAATATAAACCGACACCTAGATAAATTGTAACAAAACTGCAGAACATCAAGGGCAAAAAGTTTCCAGAGAGAAAACACAAATTTCTATTAGAACAGCCATTAGACTAATGACAGATTTTCCATCGGCAACAGTGAGTGCCAAAAACAATGGAGTATTATCTTCCAAAGGGCTGAGGGTAAATAACTCAAATTAAGATAAAGGGGGTTTTATACATACAAAGGGTTTACCACCTATAGAACTTCACTGAAGTAATGATTAAAGGTTTGTTTTAAGGGTACAGGGTACTCAGGTGTGGTAAAACACAAAGATATGAAAATGAAAGGCATAAAGGAAGTTTTTATACTCACAGATCCCTAAAAACGAGGGGTCCTGGCACACCACATGATGTGGCGGGGGCGCACACTGGGAAGCACCAAGGTCAGTCAGGAGGCAGAGAGTGGGAAAAACAGGCAAGAGCCTTTACTGTGGTTTCTGCAGAAAACCACAAGGGAGAGTAAGCAGGTTTAGGATAAATTATTTTGAATAATCTTGATGGGCTCTGGGGCAAAGGGACTGTCCCTACTTGTCTGATATCTACCTCTAGGGTGCTTAAGGCAGAGGGATGGATAGTGGTTCTGAGTGGAAGAGTCTAATGAAAGAAGTAGTATGGGTGTGGGTTCCTAACTGGTTAGTTTGCACATGAAAGTTATGCTTAAGGGGTGCCATTTAGCATCTCTATGAACTGGCTAGCCCTAGAAGAGGCAGTCCCTCCAGGGCAAGCAAGAAACCAGGTGACAAAACATCAGAAAATACAAAAAGTACAAACACAAGTAATGCAAGGTGTATTTTAGACCAAATTAAAATGAACCCAGAGGGAAGTGCAGGATACAAAACATAATGCTGAACACAAGAATGAATAAAACATAATTAAATTTAATTAGCAAAAATGGAAATATAGTTATATTAAAACAATGTAATTTCTGAGTTTAACAATATTGTTTTTAGATAAGAAAACCAAAACGAAAGTTACTCAATGGGTAGTTAATTTTTTTGAAGTTCTTTTTTGATGAAGATGTTAGAAATACTAAATAACTCAAGTATTTTAAAAATAAAAGCATACCCTATAGAATGCATACTCAAATGAATAAAAATACACATAGCTTCCAAACCAGAGGAAGATAAATTGTATTTTTAACATTTTTAATGTTTATTCTACCAAAAGATAGGATAAATATAATGGAAAGATAAAATTTGGAAAAGGATATTCGTAACACATATAACTGTCAAGATTAGATTCCATAATTATAAACTCTTAAAACTCAATAGAAAAAGAAAAACAAGTTTCAACTTTGTTAGACTTTATTATCTTAAAAATACATAAAGCATGTATGACAAAAAATTAGGATTTGATCAAGATAAGTGGTTGATGGGTATAGTGATGTCTGTTACCGTATTCTCTTTATTTTTCTGTGTATTTTAAATGTTTTGCTAAGAATTAGAACTATAAATGTTATAACAGGATTAAATACATCCCTATTTGATCCCCCAAGTTTTTACCTTCACACTAGAAAGCAAATGCTCACTGTGCCCTCCCCAAAGCACTCTCAGCTGAGACCAGAAGTCTGGGACGGTGGAGGAAGGGAGGTTCTTGGACATGGCTCTGCCAAGTAGAGATCTTTGCCTCCCTGACGGAAGGGCTCTCTTTCTTTCTGATGTTCTGGAAAAGGTGAAGATTCCACACGGATGGCAGTGCAGTCCTCCAGCTGGTCTTGCTCCCGAGAATCCAATCTCTTTTCGTGTCGTTTTTCCCACCAAGTCTCCCATGTGGAGTCTGGCAACAAGGAACCACTGGCTGTTCCACAGGGCTCACAAGGGGTGGAAGGACGTTGCTGTCTTTCTGCTGCAGGAGCCCCATTTCCACTGACTCCTCAGGACTGTTCACTACCCTGAATTTCAGGACCTTTGGAATAGCGATTTCAATACAAGAAAATCCAGTTTAGCAGTTAGAAAGATAAGTAAACTGGAGTAAGCATTCAAGTCATGGGATATTTCAGATGCCACATCCTACACATTTTCCAGAGAATTTTAACTTTGAAGATACAAATTTTATATAAGTTGCTCCTTAAGTGATAACTTAGAAGTCCAACATAGCCAGAAACTCCAATTTAAAGCCCAAAAGCATGCCAGTACAATCTATTTTTAACCCATATTTGTTCAATTTTCACAGATTACAAAGAACTTATCTCTTGGCGCAATCTCAAGGGCATTCTGCTAAAAACAAAAACAAAAACAAAACAAAACAAAACAAAGCCAATCCCAAAAGGTACCAAATTGTATGATTCCATTTATATAACATTCTGAAAATGACAAAATTATAAAGATGGAAAAAAGTTTAATGGATTTTGTGGGTTGCCAGGAGATTGATAGGGTGTGGGGGCAGGGAGTGAAATTTGTTACTATAAATGGATAGCACAGGGGAGATCTTTGTGATGGAATAGCTCTGTGATAAAATAGTATAAAACCACACACACACATTATACCAACTGGATCTCCTGGGTTTTATATTGTACTATAGTTATGTACAACATAACCACCAGGGAAACTGGAGGAAGGGTACACAGAAATTCTCTACTATCTTTGCAACTTCTTGTAAACCTTAAAATTTAAATTAAAAAAGAACTTACTTGGATATAGTTAAATCTATAGACTGAGGGCCAGTAAGCTATGAATCACAGGCCAAATCTTGCCTACCAACTGTTTCTGTGTGAAAAAATCTATGTGCACATGTGTAGGAATATCTCCAGGATAAAAACTAAGAAATAGAGGCATTTAAATTTTTAATAGACATTGCCAAATTGTTCTAGGGAACAGTTTCTGGTAATGGAAAGAAGCTTATATCAAATTTTAAAATGCTGGACATAATGTAAAAAGAACACTGGCAATCAACTAAAAGCTGGCAAAAATTGATGTGACATGACACTTATAAGAAGAGAATTAAAGTGAGAGACACATTCAATCAGCTTTTCCTCCGAGAGGAGAGTGCCCCCTTAGAGGACAACAGAAAATAGAGCCCAAGTAGTGTCTTACAGAGCTGAGGAGTCAGAAATCAGAGTTTAGGGCTGCCATCTAGTACAGAGCAGAGCTTTCTACAACTGCCTAGTATTGGGGAATTGGAAGTTTGGAGTTCATATTCTGCAACTTAGAGAAGCACAATAAACTCAGAATTTCCACTGATATCTCAGAAGGATCACAACTTACTAAGGACTATACACACAGAGTATTTTTCAGCTTTTTTATCATTATCTCCCCTTTCTGGCCCTGCTGAGGAGAAAATTAAATTTAAACTCTCCCAATGAGAAAAATTAAATACAAAAGAATAATATTTTGTCAGGTATGGCTGAGCTTTGGAGGACCACAAACCATTGTGATATCTAAGATATTTTTCACCCACACTGAGTACCAATTTTCACTCCTTTGGGGGAGATACTGCTCCTGTTGAGAACGTGTGTCCTGGGGATAAGGGAAAACCTAAAAGAAAAACTCAGCTAACTAAGCCTAAAGCCAAGCATTCACTGGATCAAATTGATCCACCAAAAATCTAACTGCTTGGTAGATCAAAACTCAACTCTTTATAGGAAGATAATAGAAATCAGTCTCTACAATATATCACCCATAATGTCCAGTATACAATAACTTTTAAAAATTGCTAGACATATGAAGCAGGAAAAAAGGGATCTATGACCAAGAAGAAAAATAATTAAAAGAAGCACACTCACAAACAAGCCATTGTGGAATTAGCAGATGTAGACTTTAAAAGAACTATTATAAATATATTAACAAACTTATAGGAAAAGATAAAGATAATGAGTGAAGTGATGTGAAATTTCAAGAGCATGAAAACTCAAAGAAAAAAATGACAATTCTAGAACTGAAAAATACAATATCTGAAGTAAAAATTCATTGGATGAGATTGTTAGCATGTTTTGACACTACAGAAAAATGGATCAGTGAATCTGAAAGTCAATAAAAAATAATTCATAAAGATCTATGCATCCCTATGTTCATGGCAGCACTATAGAATAGTCAAGATATGGAAGCAACCTAAATGCTCATCAACAGACAACTGGATAAAAATGTTATGGTCCATATATACAGTGGAATATTACTCAGACATAAAAAATAAACCTTACCATTCACAACAACATGGATAGACCTAGAGGTTATTATGCTAAGTGAAATAAGTTATAGAAAGATAAATACCTATGACTTTATTTATATGAAGACTCTAAGGAACAAAAAAGAACAAACTAATTTAAAACAGACTCACAAATATAGAGGACAATATGGTGATGGCCAGAGGGGAGGTGGGTAAAGGGGCTAGGAGAATGCGGGGGGAGGGGGAAGGGTTAAAGAAATACAAATTAGTGGTTGATAGATGGTCATGAGGATGGGGAGCATAGCATAGGGAATGCAGTGAGCAGTAATGCAATGGCTAGGTGTAGAGCCAGAGGAGAGAAAGAGTAATTGGGGGTATCATTTAATAAACTATATCAATGTCTGACCAATGTACTATATACTTGAAACTAATAATAAAATTTTAAAATTTTTTTAAATGATCCAAACAGAAATCTAAATAATAAAATGAAAAATGAAGTTTCAGTGTTTCAAGAAATGATATCAATTCATCTAGCAAGAGAAATAGACAGATTTTGAGGGCTTTATGCTAAGTGAAAAGTCAGAGAAAGACAAGTACTATAATTCTCACTTATATGTGGAATCTAAAAAGCTGACCTCATAGAAACAGAAAGCAGAATGGTGCCAGGGACTGCTGGGTGAGAGAAATGGGCAGATATTGGTAAAAGGTATGAGCTTTCAGCTGTAAGATGAGTAAGTTTCAGGATCTAATATTCAGCATGATGACTATAATTACCAGTAGTGTATTATATATTTGTAACTTGTTTAGAGGAGATCTTAAATGTTATCACCATACACATACAAAGGTAATTATTTGAGGAGATAGAGATAGTAAACAACCTAATTCTGATAATCATTTTATAATACATACATGTGTCAAATTATTACATTGTACACCTTAAACTTAAAATATATTAAATGTCAATGATACCTCAATAAACCCAGAATAAAATTAAAGCTAGAAATAAAAGGAGAGGATAAAATAGGGCAGGAAAAAAATATTAGAAAAAATGTTGGTTAAAACCTCTGCAAATCTGATTTAAAACATCAACCCACTAGCCCAAAAAACCCCAGAAATTCCAAGCAAGATAAATGCAAAGAAAACCATACCTAACTTTAAATACAACTTTCACAAACTTGTGAAAACCAAAATATATATATATATTGAAGGCAGCCACAGAAAACTATTGACTTCTCATCTGAAACAATGGTAGCCAAAAGAAACATCTTTCAAATCCTGAAGGAAAGAAATGTTAATAAAGAATTTTATGTCCAGTGAAAATTTCTTTCAGAAATTAAGATGAAATAAACACATTTTTAGACCAAAAAAAGCCAAAAACGTGTCACCTGTAGTATAAAAAATGTTAAGAGAATACTTTATGCAGAAGGAATGTGTTAACAGATGGAAATTTGTATCTAAAGAAAAAAAAATGCCAGAAATGGTAAAGAGGTGGGTAAATACAACACACAGATTTTGTTCTTTTAAAACTATATAAAATAACTGAATGTTTAAAACAAAAAAATAATGACAACTATTAAAATGTTTGACCAAATCAGCACAAAGAATAGAAGGGAAAATGAAAATACACTGTTGTAAGGTAATTATATTATGTCTGATGTGTTACAATACTATTTGATGGCAGACTATGATAAGTTAAAAATGTGTATAGTAAACCCTAAAGGTACCACTTACCAAAATAAAAACAAAAAAAAGTATATCTAGTAAGTCAATAGTGAAGATAAAATGAAATATTAAAAAATATTTCAAAATAAGGTAGAATAAGAGGAAAGGGGGAAGAAATATTAGAAAGAAAACAAATAGTAAGATGACAGGTTTAAGCTCAACCACATTAAACATGAAAGGCTTACCAGTGCTGCCCAATAGTATTTTCTATATTGATAAAAATGTTCTGAATCGTGCCATCCAATATGATAGCCACTACTCATATATGCCTGCTGAGTGCTTGAAATGTGGCTAATATAACTGAGGAACTTAATTTTTAATTTATTTACTTTTGATTATTTTAAACTTGCTACTCTATTGACAATGAAGATCTAAACACTAATTTATAGGCAGAGAAAATCAGATTAGATAAAATATAAAAGTCCAACTATATGCTGTCTACAAGAAAAATAATTTTAAATATATAATGATACAGATAGGTTAAAAATAAAAGACTAGAAAATATATACCATTCAAACACAAAACAAAGAGAGTTGGAGTAGCTATATTAATATCACTCAAAGTAGAATTCAGAAAAAATAATAACAAGAATAAAGAAAGATACTATGATGACAAAGGGATCACTTGATCAAAAATAACAAATCTAAATGTGCACGCATTTAAGAACAGTTTAAAACATATAAAGGAAAAACTGATAGAATTGAAAGGAAAAATAAACTAAACCATAATTATATTTGGACATGTTGACACACATTTGTTAATTGATAGAACAGAAGCCCAAAATCAGTAAGGATCTTAAACACTTATCAACCAACATGTTCCAACTGATATTTCTGAAAAAGCCCACAAAACAACAGAAAAACAAACATTATTTTCAAGTTCACATGGAACATAACTGAGATAAATTATATTCTGGAGTGTAAAACAAGTCTCAGTAAATTTGAAAAGGATTGAGATAACAGAGCTATATTCTCTGACCACAAAAGAACTAAACTAAATATCACTAGCAGAAAGATATGAAAAAATACCCAAACGTTTGGAAATTAAACCACATGTTCCTAAATAACCCATAGGTCAAATAAGAAATCACAGGAGAAATTAGAAAATATTTTGCACTAAATTAAAATGAAAATACAATCTTAAAATCTGTGGGATGCAATTAAAGCATTCCTTAGATGGAAATGTATACCATTAAGTATTTATATTAGAAAACAATAAAGGTCTAAATAGCAGTGATCTACCTGAAGGAACATAACATCTACCTGAAGGAACTTAAAAAAAAGCAAATGAATCTCAAAATAAGAAGAAAATAAAGAAGAGAACAGAAGTCAAGGTTACAGAAAATATACAGGTCTTATATATCTTTTCATATTGTTGATGCTATGTAATTGACTATATATATATACAAAAGGTGCTAAGTTAATTCAATGAATAAGGGGTAGTCTTTTTAACAAAAGATACAGGATCAATTTGGTATCATATAGAAAATGCTAAATTTTGGCCCTTACCTCATACCACATGCAAAATAACTCAAAATGTATGTTTAACATACATAATCTTAAGTTAAAACTATAAACTGTCTAGAAGAAAATATAGAAAATCTTTGTGCAATTAGGTTAAGCAACAATTTTTTACTTAGGATACAAAAAAATCAAACTATTAAAAATGATAAATTGGACTTCACAAGAATAAAATTTTCTCTTAGAAAAAATTAAAATATAAGCCACAGACTGACAATATTTATAAAACATACATGACAAAATATTTACAACCAGATTATTTAATGAACTCATATAACTCAGTAACAGGGAGTGAACAATTCATTTTTAATTAAACTTTTTTTATTTAATTGTATATTTACATGCAGTTGTAAGAAATATATCTCATGTTGCAGTTATCCAATTTCTCCCAATAATAACATCTTGCAAAACTATAGTACAACGTCACAACCAGGATATTGACACTGATACAGTCAAAAGACAGAACATTTCCATCATAAAATTCCCTCATGTTTTCTCTTCCTAGGACTCCTGTTACAATGCATGTCAGAACTGTGGGATCTATATGGACTCCATGTCTCTTTAAAGAATTTTTAAAAATACATCTTTTCTCTTTGTTCTACTTTCTTAGAATTCCTAGGCCTTAAGTCCAAATTTATTATTTCACATTTCAGCTGTGTCCATTCTTCTAGTCAGCTCATTTTTGAGGTTTTATTTTGAGAATATTTGGTGTTTTTTAAATATCTAATTTTTTAGTCCATTTCATAGCAGCAGTATCCTCCTTGCCCTCTTAAAGTTATTACAGTTCATTTAAAGTCCTTGTTCCATGAGCTCCATTTTACTTCCAGAGTTCTTATGTGTGTAGAGTTTGCAGCCATCTTTTCATGTGATTGGTTTTCTTCAGTTTGGTGATCTCGGCTATTAGCCCCTACCAGCCCATCTGCCGCCTTCCTACATCAAAGTGAAGAGGGACAGTATGTGCTATGGGCAATCATTCAACTACAGAGCATGAGGGCTCCTTATCCAGCCCAGGTACCTGCTTTTCTGCTCACTGCCACAGCCCATCTGCAGGGTGAGCCCAGACAGCTAGCTCTTCTTGGGGCCAGGAATGCATGAAATGGGAAGAGCTTGTTTTCCAAAGGAAGGAGTATGGTCTTAGGGATAGAGGCCAAGTCCAGTTGGAAAGTGACTCTGAGCAAATAACATCATGTGAACCTTGATCTCCTCATCTATAAAATGGCCATATTTCCAGCATGCAAAGCTACAGTGAAGGTTAAATTGTATTTAGTAACGTATGCAAAACACCCAGCAGAGGGCCCAGGATACAACAGACACACTATAAAGGCAGCTGTAATTATTTCTATTTTATTTCACTTAGAACAAACACTCCTGTGGTGTGATTCAAAGTGTACCCTAACAAGCTTTATTTGAGGCTGATGGAACTTAACACTGTTCTCCAACTTCAGGCTGATTTTTCCTTTAGGTTGCCTTCTCCCAATCCTGTGGCCAGATTTCTGGGTCTGCTCCAAGGAAAGCTCATCTCTCCTATGTTCTCCTGTCCTACTCTTCTTCCTTCAAACACCACCTCCTCCAGAGCACCTTCCTGGACTTCACAGTCCTCTGCACTTACCTCCAACATAACTCATAACTCAGTGAATAAAAGTGTTTACACGTCTTCCCAGTTGAACTCCTGAAATGGAAGAGCCAGCCAGCACACAGATGCACATCTCTTTCACCCTGTGCTCCCATGTCTAGCACAGAGGAAGTGCTCTGAGAAAGGGATAAATAAATAAATGACTGGCAAAAAGCAAAACATCCCTCCTGTGCCACAGCTTCCCCAGCATCTTTGCAGAGAAGCAAAACTAACCAAAGGCTGAGGAGTGGAGATACCAACAGATTTGCAAACATTGCCTGGTGATCAAAGGAAAATCTGTCCAATAAAGGCAAATATTTTATCATCTACATATTTAGTTTTTTCTTCTCCCCCTTTCATAGCCTGTCTAAACCACCTGCTTCTTCTCCCAATTTTACAATAGGAAATGAAAACAGAAAATCTCTCTTAAACATTTTTTTTTATTTCTTTTATTTGGTTTTCTAGTTTGGTGCACATGGACTATGGCTGTATTTCACATAGAAGCTGACATATCTCATTATGAAACGCCCCATAAAACAGAGCACATATGAATTACCTGACATGGTTTTGCTTCACCTGGTTGGTATTGCTGAATTCTCTATTTCTAAGAGCACAAAAGAGAACATTCCATGAATCTACAGATGTACAAGGACAGGGTGAGGGGCAGCCCGATCTGCTACAATAAGAGAGAACAACAACCAGGGGTCCTGGGTGGCTGTCTGCAGAGACATGAATGACACACTGAAAAGCCACACACAAATTGCAGAAAGACCAGGACAGCTGAGGAAACACTTCAGAACTAAATCCTATCTATCACCCCTTCTGGCTTTCTTGGTCCTAGAAAATTCTGAAATAAACACAACAGCCCAGATGCATAATACCAAAGCCAGCAGTGGCAACTCTATAGCCTCAATCACTAAATGAGCATGTTTTATCCTGGAGCCCCCAGTAGACCTCTACTGTGCAGGACCACTGCCCTTCCCCTCACCAGGCTCCTATATTTCCAGTTAACTCCACTGCCAGATCCAGGCAGGTACTGCCCAGCTCTAAAATGTCTTGCCCTCAAAAGCCTGGAGATTGAAGGCAGTATCCAGAAACTTCTTCAGAGACACCAGGTGAGTGTTCCTGTTTCCTGTGGCTGGTGCAGCCGCTGGGTCACGGCCAACATACCTGGAGGAGGAGAGACAAGATAAGGGGAGGGCTGGACCCCAGGACTGCATCTGGTCCAGTCTTCATCATTGTCCTGCTGTAGAGATGAAGAGCCTGAGAAGAGCTAGGTAACTAATTGGCCTAAGATCGAAATTAGGAGATTTAAGACATGCAGAAGGTTCTTTAATTCTGTTGTGGCTACAGAATAAGAACAAAAATTTGCTCTCATAAAGCGATATTGACTGGGGTCCCTGATGGGGAGGCTGACCTGTCTCTAATGGTCATAGAGCCAGTAAGGACTGTGGTTTCTAATGTGGCCCAGAGAAGGGTAGTGACCAGTTCCAGGTCACACAACAATGGGGCAGGCAAAGCAGAATGGGGCCTCAGGCCCCAGAGCTCACAGACCCTGCAAAGGCGAAGGGCAGGTGACGGGCACCCTCACACTCAGCCTCATACCATATGGGCCGTGCCCGACTCAGGATGGTCATGAAGCGTGGGCTGATGTAGTCATAGTAGCCCATGTTCTTGTGCTCCTCCTGGCACCACACCAGCTCTGCACTTGGGTACTTCTCTGCTTCTTGCTTGATCAGGTCAAAGGGAAATGGAGAGATCTGGGGCAAACAGGGAGAAAGGGGAGAGTAGCCAGGGGAAGGGGAACAACACAGTTCCTCTCACGGGCCCCAGACCTGGCCCTGCCTGGCACATGGCCCGGGGCCAGGGGTCTGGCAATCTGACCTTGTCCATCATTCTGACTAGGCATACCTGCTCCAGGCGTGTGATGGCCACTTGCTCCTCTAGGCCCTGGCTGCTCCGCTCCTTCACCAGGTCGTAGTACACTTTTCCTGTGCAGAAGATGAGCCGCCTCACCTGCTCAGGAGCTCGTGCCGCGGCCCCATCTTCAGGAATCACTCGCTGGAAGCTGGTTTCTGGGGAACCAACAGGGTATGGTAGAGGTATCGGCTCCCAGAAGGGCCAAAGAATTCTGGGAACCAGGCCTGCATCCCTGGAAACCCCAGGCTCTCCCTGGCCACTGAGACTTGCCCCAGGTTTAGATCTAGGTGTCACTGGGCACCTCCTGAGCCAAACAATATAAAAGGGGACAGATGAAATCTTAGACATCATAGGGAGAGAGTTAGAGTCAGGGGCTAGAGCCACAGGCAGAGCTCTGGGAGGATCAACATTCGAGATAATGTGGAGGTACGATAGGAAGAGCCCCTGGAAGAGCCCCTGGCAGGGACAGGGAAGGTGACATCACAGCCCCATCTGATGGCATCATTGTCTGTCCCAGTCCTGCTCCCCATACAGTTGCATCCATCTCCTTTGTGCATTCTAGCCACCCAATCAAGCTGGAAGGGGAGCAGCTGTCTCAGAAGACCACTGTACATTCTTACCTCCCTCAGTCCCACATTCAAGCCTCCATCTTCAAGTTCTACCCATTTTTCCTTCCTGAGCTCTCGTCATATGCCAGGTACCAGGCCAAGCATGCTGTAAAAACCTCTGAGGAAGCTACGATAGTGTTCCCACATCCCAGGTGAAGACAGTGAGGCAGAGAGGGTAACAGGCTGCCAGTCCAAACAGAGAAAAGCCAGCACCAGGCATCCAGTCCAGGCTGTCCAATCCCAACACCAGAGCTCTGAACTGCCAGCTTTGCCACCTGCCCACACTGGAGAGACGCCCAAACACTCACAAGTGAAAGACAAATGCCTGTCCAAGCTGAGGAGGCCCTTCCTGGACAGACTTGCCCCTCCCCCTAGGACCCAGAACCATTTTCTAAGACAGCTTTGCTTTGCCTCAGGGCCCCACACCTGTCACTCTCTGATCCTCCACTGGTCTCAATTCCAACACCTGGTCCTTCAGGTGCTTTATCTGATTGACTCCCGAGTCCCAGGTAAATGAAACTGAGAGTTTCTGGAGTGGACACTGTGTCCCTAGGGACAGTAATGGCTATTTGGCTCATGAGTTAAAAAACAAACATATGACTAAAGAAATGATCATCAGTATCCTGAGAACTAGGCAGACCTCAAACCGGCCTGCTGCCTCTACACTCCCCTGGCAAAGCCAGGCTGGCCCCTGCTGGGGCCAGTACACTCCTCTGGCTCTGGTGCTCAGCCCATGACCCAACCTGGTCCAGGCCAGCAGGCCACAGTGCCAGCCTCCCAACCCAGACCAAGTGGGAGTTGCTGCATGGCCTGCAGAGCCACAGGCAGAGGCATGGATGGAAGAGTCCCAGGAGAGGCCAGGCCACAAGTGACTAGGCCCCACATCAGCTACCCCCCCAGCATGCCTAGGCACATACCACACACCATGTCGTCAAAGCTGGACTTGGCTTCTGGGTGCCTCAGTAGAGATTTGGGTGTGAAGATGATCAACTGAAAAGAGAAACGTGCCCGGCTGCCAGCTGCCCCTACCAGCCCAGGTCTCTCTGCACTGGGCCCCAGCACTGCTAGTGGCGACAGGGAGGGCAGCTCACCGGTTTGCGGAAGGGAAGCAGGATCTGCCGGCGCAGCACATGGAAGTAGCTGGCCGGAGTGGAGCAGTTGACCACGATCCAGTTGCAATCGTAGAGCTGGCTTACCTCAAAGTCCTTGGTGAATGCCTGGGGGGACAGCATGTGGCGGAGAGATGGCCCGCCTGTGGTACCCAGGTGGTAGCCTTACCTAGCACAGCAGATGAAGGCAGCACTCACAGGGTAGGCATCCGAGTCATCATTGCTCATCTGCAGGAACCTCTCAGGCCTCGCTGAAGAGTGTTCCGGACCCTGAAAGCAAATGCCAGATGACCTCAGGCTGGCCTGAGGGGTGGGACGTCACACAGGACAGGCACCTGGCATTGCAGGGTCTCAGGTCTCAGGAAAGAGTAGGGACAGATTCTCAGAGAAGTTGCCCTCCCTCTGAAGCCTGGAAAGAAGCAGGAACGTGGGAGAGAGTAGGGAGGGCATCCTCCGAGGTGGGTACAGCCAGAGCCAGCACATTTGAACATGTGGGGTGGGAGTAAAAGGCAACCAGGGCAAGCTGAGAGGCTCTACCTCCACGTGCTCTGACCTACAGCAGCTGCTGCTCACGGAGTGCCTGTTGTGCCTGCTGTGCACAGTTCTACAGACCCCACACACAATATTCACTGGTCGTGAAAATAGCCCTGTGATGTAGACATGCCCTTCCTCACTTTACAGATGAAGAAGAGATTAAAAACAATCTCAAGGTCACTCAGCCAGAAGGAGCAGACGTAAACCCTGGAGTGACTCTTCCTCCTGTCCTTGCCCACATGGGCTGCTATGTTCCATGAGAGCAGAAGATCCCACGCTGACCTCCAAACTGGCTCCCCGTGCAGCTGGGGTGACCTACCCCACAGCCACCACCTGCCCCTCCCAAGGACCCAGCACCGCAGGCACCAGCCAGGCCAGCCCAAAGCTCCCCACTCAGCCTGGCTCAAGCTCTATCAGTGAGAAGATTTTATAGCTGGGGTGAAATGACAGCAGGACCAATGCCCAGTTCTGTTACAAGGATTTCACAGCATGTAACATGTTTTACACAGCATGTAAAGTGCTCAGCACAGAAAGTCCTGGCTCTGCAGTGACGACAGTGCTGGTCAGCCCCTGACTAGTTGACTATTCATAGCTGAGTGGCCCTCAGGGACATCCACGGCAGCCCGATCACCCAGGGTGGGAAAAGCCTTGCCCCAGGTCACACAGACAAGCCCACTCTTCTCAGTGCTAACCCTGCAGCCGGCACAGCCCAGCCCAACCCCCATTTGGTCAGGCTGCATGAGCACTTGGTTAGCATCTCAGGATGCTCTGCTCCTCCTCTTCCCTCTCCTACTGGCCTGCATAACTCCTCTCCCCCCACATGTGGCTGCACAGGTTGGTCATCCAGGAGGGACCAGAGGACAGTCAGTACTACACAGATTAGGTTTAAGTCCAAGATACTAGTTATGTGACCTTGGACAAGCTAGTCTACCTCTTTGTGCCTCAGTTTCCTCATCCGGAAAATGGGAACAGGACTTACTTCATTAAGTTATTGTAAAGATTAGAAGAGCTAATACACAGAGAGAATTTTAAACAGAGCCTGGCACATAGCAAGCTCTGAGACACGACAGCTATTTCTATTGCTAGTAACAGTAGTGTCATCACCTTCAGCAGTGGCAACACAGACCTATGCAGACCCCACTCTAAGCAGACCCATGTGTTTCAGGGGCCCAGAAGGTACATATGTTCCAACTCTGCACATAGCCAAGGGTCCACCCACCCTTTCCTAGGCCTGGCAGAGCCCCAGGCCCTGGTCACCAAGCATCCCTCACCATGCCTTCCATGCCGTGGGGCAGCAACAGCACAATGCCATTGTGTCGAACCCACTTGGCTTGACCGGTGCTGATGAACTGGTCAATGATGCACTGGGCCGTGTTGTGGAAGTCACCAAACTGAGCCTCCCAGAGGACCAGGGCGTTGGGGCTGGCCATGGCATAGCCCAGCTCAAAGCCTGCACAAAAGACATCAAGACAGAGCCTGCCACATACTGTCACCAAGTACCAGTGGCTCCAGTCAAACCCAGCCCTTCTTCATACACACTCCCTGCTCTACCTATATGTCCCAGCAGGCCGGGAGAAGTCTGGGGACTTCTCAGGGCCCAAAGGCCAGGATCTCCCTTCCTGAGAACTAACAACATGCCTAAAGAGGCCACCTCAGGCCTGACCATATGTATGGCCAGCTTTGGCTTTAAACAGACCAGGAGCCAAGTCCAAAGATACCCTGGGGAGGCAGCAGAGGCTGCCTTCCAAGAGGAGCCCTCAAATTATGTGCAGGGCTGCTGAGTGGAAGGGGAAGGAACGGTTCTCTTGGGGTTGCTGCTTCTGAGAGGAAGCAGTAAGGCAAGACACAGGCCAGCAAAAGATCAAGGGAATACAGCAAAAGAGGGAGAGAGTACAAGGGGACACAGTCCAGGCAGCTCTGAGCCTGGGGAGAGTATATCAAGACAGGGATGCTGGGTGCAGAGTAGTAGAGGCAAGACAAGGGTCAGGAAAGCGGAGCAGGCCAGACCAGGCTTAGGACCAGTTGGTGGCTGTGTCCACAGTGGATTCTATTAGAGTTTTCTGGGCCCACTGAAGCTGGTGCCCAGGGATAGGGTTCTGGTATCCCAAGAGCCCCTCCCAGGCAAGTTACCTGAGAGGCCAGATGAGACAAGACCTCATCTCACATGTAGCCTCAGGTTGGGGAAGCCCAACTATCACCCCTCAAGACTCAGGTCTGCCCCAAGGGCCTCTGAGCCTCTAAGCCCCTGGCTCCCTCCCAGCCCCAAGCCCAGTCTATGGTCAAAACAATAAAGATAGGACACCTTAGGATACTCCTGTCCCCAGGTGTCTCAGCCCTGCCTGACCTGCAGCAGAGTATGACCTACCCAGAACTCCATATTCCGAGAGGGAGCTGTTGCACACAGTGTACGGGGCCTGGTCAGGCCAAAGATGGTTCATGGGGACACATGTCCTCCGGTCAATCTCTTGGTCATGAAGAACATGGTGTCGGTGACTGGAGAGAGACAGACCAGGAAGGGATGGAGGGCAGGTGAACTGAAAACCTATTCACCCAGAGCAGATGGGCCAAGTACCAGGAGGCAGGCAAACCCTCATCACTGTGACAGAATCCCATAGGAAGGATTCACCAAGAAGGTCCTGAAAAGCCAGAGCAATCTCTTCCCTCCTTTAGGCAGCCTCCCTCCCAGCGGTACCCACACACCACACACTGGGGGTCTTGGAGCACAGACGTGAGAGTCTCAGCCTCTCACCTGTTAGAAAGAAATCAACTAGACCTGCTTTGCTGACCCCCAAGTGCTGGGAAGAATCTTAGACCCTGAGAGTCCACAGCCTGGGGCACTGTCACCCTGACCATACTGCTAGCCCCTTCACAACCTCACTTGCTCTGCCCAAGTTCACAGGAGGCAGGAACTGCAGAATGAAGGGGACCATCTGGTTATACCCCGTGCCCAATGAAGACTGACATGCAGCTCAGTGTGCAATGGAACAGCCCCCTGTGCTCCCAGTTGGAGCAGAGCCAGCAGTGTTGAGAAACGGACTTGTGAAAGATGGCCTGTCATATCCTGGATGCCACAGCACCATGACTCGCTAACATGGCAGTGACCAAGTCAGGATCAAAAACATTTGGGGTCCTAATCAGAGGAAACATGATGGAGATAAATGACAAGTATAAAGTCCTTCCTTCACTTGGACTCAAAAACTCAACTACAAACAAGAAAGATGTGGGAGCGCTGGCTTGTCAGCACATACACACACAGACACACACACACACACACACACACACACACACACACACACACACACACAATCATGAGGACCACAAATGACCACAAGGCTTGATATCAATCAACAGCTTGGGCCAAGTGGTCAGTCCTGGGTGCTTGTCCTATAGGGGTGAGAGAGGTGGCCCAGCAGCCCTCTGATGGCTTAGCCCAAGGGTGGGGGCTAGAGATGCTTATGAGGTTACCTGTGATTACCTCAGCCAGACAAGGGCCCATCATGGGCTCTTCAGACAAGGGCTAGAAACAGAAAAAAGGCCAGCTCCACTCCAGAGCTCCTGAGCTGACTCTAAGAGATCCAAAGCACAGCTAAGGCCTCAGCTCCTCCATGGGCTTTATGGGGGAAAGGCTAATGTCCACAGGGCCTGGAGTCCCTGACCCTCACCTAAAAGTGCCCCTCTCCACGTCCTGCCCACTGAGCCGCACGTGGATGCCCTCCTTGAGCAGGGAGCCAAAGGCCATGTATTCTGCCAGTGCCCAGTCTACGGTCCGCTTCTTGGTCATGTCTGCACGGCTCCGAAGGATTCGAGAGAGGCCTGTAGGAGCAAAGGGCCAGCTTGAGGGACCCAGGGGCTTGGCCACTACTCCCACCCCAGGACAGCCATAGCCCAGAAACCAGGGCCAAGTATGTATGTATTCAGTATATATCCTTCCTATAAGCAGGACCCAGGCCAGACTCCCCTCCTCCAGCACTGCCACTGTGGCCAATACAATGGGCTGGCCTGAGCCTACCATCCCCACCGGCCTCCTTCCCTATGAGAAGAAGGATCAGGTGCCACTTGGTAAGCACCTGCCATGTGCACACACTGCATGCACTGAGTTGGGTACGTTCCTTACAACCCCATGGAGCAGACTGTTCCCACTCTCCAGATGAGGAGACTGACACTCAGAAGAGGGAAGTCATTTACTCACAATCACACATCTATAAAAGTGTTTGGATTTAAACTCAGGCACCCAAGTCATGTTGGGCTCCTGTTGGCCCTACATCTGCACAAACCCTCTGTGACACACACACAGAGTGGGTGTCCCAGGACACATGGGTCTCCATGCACACCATGGAAGAATCCCCTGGAAATCCCCACAGGCTGGTAAGAAGGAACACAAGTGCCCCACTCTCACGATGGGGGCTCTCAAGGCTGCCCAAACAGAGGCCATCGCTTCCCTGCTCTCCTTCTGCCTGATTCAGGGATACCATGTAAGCCTGGGCTTCAGAACACAGTTGGGAGTGTGGCATACACATCTGCCTATCCTGAGAAGAGCTATTATCATAGTGACCTCACGGGGCACAAATGAGGCTCTGAGAGCTCAACTGACCCACCAATGACCAAGTGGAAATGTAGGCCAGGCCTCCCTAATCTCTGATGCCATCTCTCCTGGGGCACAATGTTGGATCTGAGAAAGTGGCCCATGCTGAAACTTGCACAGCAACCTCACCTGTGTGGATCTTGAAGTCCTTCAGGGGCACAGAGCTGGCCACGTCGCCAATGTGGGTCAGCACATCCTCAGGAATGCCTGTGGCTGGGCACGTCATACTCTTGGGCTCTCCATCCACATTGAAAAAGCCTGAGAAAGCAGAGACTGCGTGTACTTTTGGTTGGCAGTGGGGCCTCAGATCTCTCATCAGTCTGCCTCCCCAGGACTCAGGGTCTACCTCTTCCTTGACCCTATCTAGCACTCAAAGCCTGAGCTCATCCTTGGGACCTGCGACAGCTGACAGCCACAGCTCCAGCTTCTACACCTACCCAATATCCTTGCCTGGCCCCTCGCGAGAGCTACTTCCAGGGCCCAGAGTCAGAGCCAGCTAGCTCTACCCCAGGGAGACCCTCTGAGCACCTCACCTCCCAGGCTCTCTCCACTTTGGTGTTCATTCACTATGGCTCAACCCTCCCAGAAATCAACTGCTCACAGATGCTCTGAGGCTAATGCCATTCTCTCTCTATCCCAGACTATCCCAACCTACAGAAATCAGCCCCACACAGCCTCAGGGGTCTCAGAGATGGTCTGGAACCTCTGGGCAGGGCCCAGGTGAATCACTTTCAGTCACTTGCCGCTTGCTCACCGGGCCAAGGGGAATCCAGCCAGTGCTTTATATGCAGGATCTTTTTATCCTTGGACTTGCCATATGCTTCCTCACAGATCCGGTCATATTTGGCAATCTCTTCCTGAAATCAGGGTGAAGGCATGGTGGAGGCAGCAATACCCTGGGCAACCAGAGGCGAGGTCGACCTGGACTCATAAGTCGTGGGCCCCCTCACCATGTTCTAGCACTTGCTGTCTACTAGTCTTCAGGGAACTTGCAGCCAGAGACCAAAGTCTCAGGAATCAGGGGGCTCCTAGACAGAATTCAGAGGGGATCCCACTCTACAAGAGATTTGGGGAAGGCTCAGGAAAGACTCACAGTCCTTGGTTTCAGAACGCCATCAAGGCAGGAGGACCAATGCATCCACAGATAATTGTGAGGAAAAAGGTAGCTGAGGGCCACCTCTTATAGGAAGCCTTCCTGGACTCATGTCTGAGCCTGGGCTTCCCCATCACAGCATTTGCCACATCCCACAAGGCTATAGTTGACTTTGGTCTTCTGTCCCCCTTGATAGCTGCGGGCTATTGGGAATGAGGACCACAGTGACTACTTTAAATCCCAGCAATGGGCTGGCAACATCAGCAAACACCCCAGGGTCTTGGCTCTATAGAGATTTATCCCAGGCATTCATTAGGCCTGCCCACCTACCTCAAACTCCTGTAGGGTGACCGTGCCCTCGGAGATGAGCTTGTCTGCATACTTCTTCAGCACAGGCACCTGTCTGTGGATCTGCTTATACATGAGTGGCTGTGTGAACATGGGCTCATCCATCTCATTGTGGCCACGCCGGCGGTAACAGACCTGCAGGGGCCGTGGGAGAAGGGGCCTCAGGGGGAATCCGCAATCGGGGCACATCTGGCAGGGCACACCCTTTGAGGCCCCTGAAAGACCCCACTACCACCTCTCACTAAATGTACCATCCCCAAGCCTTTGTACAGATTGCTCTTGGAAGCACTAAACCTTCTGTCTAAGAAGGGATCCCAGCCCCGACTGTCAAAGAAAAGCAGACCTGACTTGCTCAGCACAGCAGGGACAGGCCACACATACCCCTGGCCTCAGCACCCCAGACCCACCAAGTCCACAACGACGTCTTTATTGAAGGTGTTCCTCCACTCGGCCGCAACACTGCACACATATATCACAGCTTCTGGGTCATCTGCGTTTACATGGAAGATGGGAGCGTTGACCACACGGGCCACATCAGTGGGGTATGGTGAGGAGCGGGCCATTCGGGGGTCCGTAGTGAAGCCAATCTGCAGAAGTGGAAAGAACTGACAGGGCCTCTCTGTTTACTCAGAGCTAGACCTATGAGTCAAGGAATGGGGTGTGGGGGCGTCCATCAAGTATGCCCAGGTGGCATGTGGGACATGAAGGGAAAATGGATGAGTGGCCTCAAAATCAGACACAGCAGCAAGTCTCACAGGGGTGGCAGCAGCGCCAGGGAATTGTGCCTGCTCTTTCTCCTACAATCACTTTACAGTGGTTGTGAGGAGCGCAGGTCTGGGTGAGCCCCGGTCCCACCAGTTACTGTAAAATCTTGGGCAAGGCACTTAAATTCCCAAACAAAGCCTTAGTTTCCTCATCTATCAAAGGACTCATTAAATTCCTAGCTCACAGGGTTATTCTGTGAAGATTAAATGACTTAATGTAAACAAAGCAGTTAACCAGGATTTCATAGGCTCAGAAGGGCTGTTCTAAGACTGATTCACACGGAACTAAAGGCAGCATCTAGTTATATGTTCAGCCTCTGTGCTAGTGACACCTGTACTCCGTCCTTACAACTTTCTCCATGATGATAGGTGATAGATGATTGATAATAGATGATAGATGATAGATAGATAGATAGATAGATAGATAGATAGATAGATGATAGACAGATGACAGATAGATGTTTATATCTCCCAATATCACAGGCCAGGAGACTGAGGCAGGGGAGAGCAGGCATCTGGCCTGAGATCATGCACTGGGACATGGCAGAGTAGTGGGGTTAGAATTAGGACCATCTCATTCTTCCCCTCAAAGTGCTGCCTGGATTTAAGGATGCGCAATGCTGACAAAGCCTGGCATGCAGCCAGGCCCTCACCTGGTTGTTGACGACGACATGCACAGTGCCATTGGTGGTATAAGATGGCAGATCACTCAGGTGGAAAGTCTCATAGACCACACCCTGGCCAGCGAAGGCAGCATCCCCATGGACTAGGATGGACATGACCTGCAGGGAAGGGTATGGGCCAGGAGGAGCCCCCATGCCCCAGCCTATGTAGCCCAGCCCTGCTTCTTGCAATGCGGGCCCACCCCTCAGAGCCCAGGTCCTCAGGGCTCAGGTCCTCAGATCCTGCCCTTCTGAGCTCACCCCTCAGGGGCCCAGGCCCTCACAATTCACCGCTTAGATCCAGCCCCTCAGAACTCAGCCCCTCAGGGCCCACCCCTCAGGGCCCGGGTGAGTTCACCTTCTTGCCCTGGGCATCCCCGCGGTAGAACTGCTCAGCCTTGGTCTTCCCCTGCACCACAGGGTCCACAGCTTCCAGGTGGGAAGGGTTGGCCACAAGTGACAGAGCAATGTTTCTGTTCGTGACCCGGTTGATCCTCTCGTGGTACATGCCGAGGTGATATTTGACATCTCCAGAGCCCTGGAGATTGATGTGGGCTGTGATAAACTTGGCCCTCCCATCTCAGACAGGAAGACAGATGGGCAGAAAGATGCAAGCCCATAGTGGGGCTGGGGCAAACCCTGGATTCTACCCTCTGGGAAGGCTTGTGCTACTCCTGACCTATGCCCTCTTCCAGACATCCCTTACCCCTGCACACTGCCCCTCCTTGTCCTCCAGGCTGGCCTGAGAAAGGTTCAGAGGCCAGACCAGCTACTCCCTCATCAGAGCCCTTCTGCATTTCAATCACCCTCCTCTTGGCATGAATTATCAGAGTGGGAGAGGGGGAAGATATCAGTAGGAAGGGGCTAGCCAGCCAGTAGCAGTGAAAGCAGAGAAATGAGGATAGCTCATGAGTGGTGTGGAGACCCCTGGCCAGGCCTCTGGGCAAGCACTGGAGCTGGGCCCCTCCTACCTCCCTACACCAAAGTAACTAAAAATGTACATGTAGCAGATGAAGCCATGATATCAGTGGAAAACATGACATTTTAGGATCTTGGAGTAGGGAAGGCCGTTTTAAGCAATGTACAAACCTTAGAAGCCATAAAAAAATAAGACAGCTAAAATCTAATAAATTTGTCACAGAGGAAACAAATCCATGCACAGTATTAGGGGAAAAAACAAGCTGAGAAAAAGATTTAGACATACGCAGGCAAAGGGCTAACTCCCTCAATATATAAAGTACTTTTATAAATCAGTAAGATACAGCCCAAAACTCCATAGAAAAATGTGCCAAAGCCATGAAGAGAAATGTACAAAAAAGAAAATATATATGGCTTAAAAACATGGAGATATTCAAATTCATAACAATATGTTAAAATGCAATAATTTTTGCACCAATCACATTCGCAAAGATGAAAAGATTCAGTGGAATAGGGGGAGGACTAGGGCCTTCACACACACCACGGGTGGGCTTGCTGATGTCTGCAAGCTCTTTGTAGGGTAATTCAGTCCTACTCCCTTAGCTCCAGGCACAGAACCTCTCAGACACTAACTAACAATGCACTCACACACTTGTGCAAAAATATTCATTCCAGCAACCAACCTTAATGCCCCTCAGCAGATGGTGTGAACCAATGGGGTGCCTGAATCTCGGAGAGCTCTGAGTGCTACTGTGAAACAGTGACAATTTATTGAGAGGTGAAAACAAAATGGTGTGTAAGCTGCTCCTCTGGCCTTTTACAAATAAGGCTGTGCTGGACAAATATGTGTATATACCTTAACAAAACAAACACTGGCCACAGTGGAGCCTCCGGGATCAGAAAAAGGAGCTCACCAAGGAAACTCTTATTATATAAGCTTTTAAAACAATAACAACAACAACAACAACAATAAAAACAATGCTCAAATTTCTTTCTTAATGAAAAAAAAACCTAGAAAATACTTTTTAAGTACCCTTTAACCAGGCTTTATATTTTTCACACATCATCTCTGATTTCTCATAACCATCCTGGGGCAGGTGCTGCTATCCCCATCGAACAGAAGAGCAAACTGAGGCTCAGAGAAATTAATGTGACTGAGCAAAATGAACAGGACCACAGAACAATTCTGGGCTGAAAGCCAGCAGATGCAGATTCCAATTTTGCTCTGGCCTAATGTGCTGGTGACCTTAGAGCAGTCATTTAATATAATTCATTTTAACAAACCAAGCACCTGTGCTGGGTGCTAGGGCTTTGGGAATGAGGTCCCTGTCTTCACTCTGCTACCAGCCTGAAGGGGAAAACAGATACACAAACATATACACCTACATGTGCACACATGTGCACAGACTGAAGAAGGCTGGAGTAGAGGTGATCTGAGAGCAAAGGGGGCTCAGAGAAAGGGGTGACAGGCTCACTGCCTGGAGGACCAGGAGAGCCACCAAGGGAAGGCAGGCAGCACTATAAAAGAGGCAGAGAGTAGAGGAGAAAGGAAGGCCATCTGGACTGAGGCCCAGCATGGGGTGTGAGGCATACATGACGTACATGCATGCTAGGAATGGGGTGTGAGCAGAAAAAATGTTTCCTCTGCTCATCAATGGGCATAGGAAACTGTCCTGTCCTCCTAAGGCTGTCTTGGTCAAACAAATGACTGACGCCCTTCTGGGCTGGTGAACAAAACTTTGGGCACAGAGGCATGGCCTATGCCAAAGTGAATGCATCCCTGTACCTTTCTGGGGCTCAGTTTCCTGAAACCGAGTTAGCTGAAAACAGGGAGGCTGACCTAGATTAACATGGAGGGCTCTTCCAGCTATCAGAGCCACAGAAGTTGCTCCAAAATGCCTTAGTGGCCTCATGCAAATATCCCCAGCTCCTCTCCCACTCTTCTGCAAGTCTGCCCATCTCAATGCCTATCCAAGCCTAGAAACTTTTGGTCCAGTTCCTCCCCCAGTCCACTTCCCCAATACCCAGCTCTCCAGGGGCTCTGACCTGGACTTGATACCCACCTCATCTGCAGCCTCCAGCTTGGGGTCAAACTGGCAGAAGATCTGCTCCAGGTCCTTGCGGATGACATTAGCCAGCACATTCAGCCTGCCCCTGGAGCCAGAGAGGAGTGGGCTCTCATCTGGCACAGAGGCCACCTGCCATGACAGGGCCCAGCATTGACATGCTCCCTGCCTACCCGGGACCTATCAAAATCAGCATGGAGTCTGAGGGAACTAACTCTCTCCCTCAGTGGAGCCCAAGAGAGGCCCCTTTCTCTCATCCTGTGTATAAGACACGTGAGCAATCCTGGCTGGTCAGTTCTGCCTGGACAGATATCCCTACCCATCTCAGACTCAGGTGGCTTTCATGAGCAGGGAGCCACTTCACAGCAGAGTGACCTCTCTCCCCACCCAAAAGTTGAGTGCAATCCAGTACCTTGGCCTAAGTCTGCTAATGCATCATAGCAGTTCACACACAACCTCCCACATTAGCCGAGCAGCATCTTGGAGCAAGATAGGGATAAAGGAACTAGAATGACCCTAAGATCAGGAGTTCCCAGAGGCCCTGTCCAGGGGAACTAAGGTCTGAGGGGTAGGGGGAAAGAAAAGCAGGCAGGGGCCAGGGATTTTTCAGAGATTTTTCTTGAACCTCTCATCAAGAGGTGGTTTATTCAGGGGTGGGCACCAGCTGATGGGGGCACAGCCTATGACTCAGAAACCACCCCTCAAAGCCCAACAACAGATGTCAGCCTCAGGCACACACATATCCTGACCTGACCTCCAATCTCACATGGCCCTGTGATAGAAGGGCGGCCCTTTTCCAGGTGGGCCTCTCTCCTGATTGTGGGTCCAATCAAGAGATTGGAAGCCAAATAAACGATCTTCAACTCCTTTAGGCAAAGCTCTCCAGCCTCAAAGATCCCTCCTCGATTATGGAATCCTGGCCTAGAATATCCTTCAGCCCCCAGAGGCCTCCTAAGGCCAGAGCCTGCCCTGCACTACTGTACAGTCCCAGAGCTGCCCCTGACCACCCAGTGTCATCCCATCTCACAGGTCCATACCATCTTAGACCATGGAGCCAGCTCTGCCTGACTCTCGGACTAGACACTGGGCATTTCCAAGCCCTTCACAGCATTAAGCCTATAACAGGCAAACTTGCAGTTCCTGGTAGTACAGCCCACAGTATGGGGACCCTCCTGCACTGGACACCTGGGCACTCCTCATGCTGATGCAGTCTGAGGGGCTGGCTTCACCATGAGCAACTAAAAACAGTCACAGAAAACACTAGGGCTTTGCCAAGCCTGGACTGCTCAGCACGTCCTCTTATAAGAGGACCCTATTCAGCAGGACCCCTGGCCACCTTCATTTGTCCTCAGGCTGTATTCCTCATTAGACCAGAGGCTCTAGCTCAAAGGTAACTGCCCAGTTGCCAACCCAGTATTCTAAGTCTTTATCAAGGTCACAGGGAAATGTGTAATCAGTTTGCAGCCAGAGGAAGAGACCCTTAGCTCACCTTCAAAGATCTCCCACTAGGGCACCAGTCTCAACATTTTTGGCACCAGGGAATGGTGCTCCTATGAGAATCTAATGCCTGATGATCTGAGGTAGAGCTGAGGTGGCGATGCTAGGGCTGGGGAGTGGCTGCAAATACATATAAAGCTTCACTCGCTCATGGCCACTCACCTCTTGCTGTGTGATCTGGGTTCCTAACAGGCCAGACTTGTACCAGTCCGTGGCCCAGGTTTTGGGGACCCCTGCTCTAGGGGATACCAACCAGGGGTCACCTGCCCAGGCCCTGCCTGCACTTCCCTAGGATGTGCCCCTTCACATCTCCTTGTCCACAGGAACCTCAAGAAGCATGATACAACCCTTTTCTCAAATCTTGACCCTCCTGGGAACAGCAGCAACATGTTAAGAGAGAAACTGAGTCTGAGAGAAACTGTTTAGTTCCTGGTTCTATGTGGCTTTGACCAAGTGCTTAGCTCTTTCTGTGATGGGCAAGCCAGGGCCCAGGGACTCTGAGAAATTTCTAAGCCACTCTCCCTCAACCCTCAGGTCCCACCAGCATCTCTGCTCTGATTTTTATTCTCTCCTTTCCCCCTCAGTCTGTTAGGCCTGGAGGAGAATGGACAAGGCTGTGGAGGGGAGAAATGGGCCTACCTGTGTGGCATTCCCAGGATGACATTCTCAATCCCCATCTCACTGGATTTGTCAATGATAGTCTTAAGGGCAGGTATCATGACCTCACAGCCTTCCAGGCCAAACCGCTTCTCTGAGGACCACTTCCTGGCTAGAAAGTCTTCAAATCTGCTTGGGGAAAGAAGGAAAAAGATGGAGAATGGAAAGAATGGAGAGGCTGGGGAAGTTCATGAGGACTCAGAGCAGGGTGCCTAGAACAGAGATGTTGTAAATACTCCTCTCTCCACATGCCCAGGACCTTCCACAGATGCCATAATGTCCCCACCAGGTAGCCGCACAGGTCCAGGGAAAGTTGGGGTCCTCCCAGCTGAACCAAAAACCTCTGCCTACACCTGTTCCCAGCTTTCATCTTCTCTCTACCTTCCAGTCAAACTACTTCTATGAGCCATCACCCCTGCTCCCAGCCTACTGCCTCCTGCCCTCTTGCACATGCACTGCACATTATTTTCTCACCATACCCCAAAGACCTCCTCACAGCTCAACTCAAATTCCCGCTCACACTTCACTTTTTCTACTTCTGCCCTTGCTCATTGTGGCCCTGCTGTCATGTCCTGGAGCACCATCCCCGCCCACCTGACCAGCTCTTTCTGAGCACATGGCCCCAGTGCTCTTCATAAGGGCCTCCACAGGCCAAGGGGCCCATTCAGCCTTGCCTTCCCTTGTCAGGCATCCTCCTAGTTTCTTAGCCAGGGTCAGGGACATCTTATACAGCCCTGAAGCAGGCCCCTCCAGCCACTCAAGCTGTCCGGAGTGGTGCTGAGGGCCTGACCTCATGGAGCGCACCAGCCGGGCCAGCAGGGTCCGCTTCTCCTCACTGGAGAACCGCATCACACCAGGGGTCTCAAACTTCTGCCGGATCCACTGGCACTGCTCCACGTCATTGATGAACATAAACTCCAGGCCAATGTGCTGGCAGTAGGTGCTCTGGGGGGACAGGTGGGTACTATTCGAGAAGCCAGGAAGAGCTACAACTGCCCTGGCATCTGTAACAGAAAAGGCAGTGCCCGCCCTCCCTCCCTCTAAGAGGCTACAGAGAGCTCCACCAGGTATGCCCAACACACCTGCCCACACTCACCTCCAGGCGCTGAATGATCTCCCGCAGAGAGAGGGTGTGTTCAGAGCCCCCGATGAAGGTGGTCGTGGGCAAACGGAACTCCTTATCTAGGTCAGCCTCCCGCAAGTCATAGAAGGCTGGTAGGCATATACAGCAGAATTCAGGCAGCAGACAGGAGGAAGGGATCAGGCCCAGGTGGGGCCCGGCAGTATACCCAGACCTCCCACCAGTCCCCCCAGCACCCTCCTGCCAGATCCAGCCTAAGCTCAGGGACCCTCTGTCTGCAGGGAACAGATAGTGGGGGTCAGAGCCCAGCTTGTTGCCACAAGAGCGGGCCTGGACAAGTCTCTCAAGCTTGCAGAGCATAGTGGTCCAGCGAGGGAAGATGGCGAGACAGTTCAGTAGAAAAAAAGCCTCCTGGGCTGCTTGCTGGGCCCGAGTACCCAGAGACATTGCTGTCTCAGAGTCCCTCACTGGGCACAGGCACCAGATGGCTCTGGCATCACCAGTACAACAGGAAAGGGTACCGACTCTCACCCAATTTATCAATGGTTGTGATTAAGTCTGAAGGCACAAAGGAGTCCAAGTCTGCATCCAAAATGCCCAGGGGGTCCAGCTGGGCCACATGGTGGCCCCGGATCTGGGAGAAGGATAAAAGGTCAGAGCAGGGCTAGGATGCAGCTGGACAGACGCTCACCAAGAGTGAGGTTCTGGGCCCCAGCTCCTCACTTCTCACTTCAGAATTTCAAGTTCCCACATGTCTCCAGCACCCAGCCACAGCACATGTACCTATAAAGTCCCACCATGGCCACTGAGGTGGCAGGAGCTCAACTTTGTTTAAAAGTACAACATACAGCTTTCAAAAACAGGAAAGGATACATACACAAAAATAGTTACTACAGTACTATTAGGAATCACAAAATTCTAGAAACTTCTCAAATGTCTATCAACAGGAGACTGGCATATGAATATGGGAAATCCAAGCACAGGAGTACTAGGGAGCTGCTAAAAGAAATGAAGAAAATCCCTATCAGCTACTATGAGGTAGTCTCAACAAACAAACTATAGAGAAATGTGTGTGGTAAACTACCCTTGTTTATGAAAGGGGAGTTACAATTAATATATGCATTTGCATATGTTTCTAAATACGCAAATAAATATATGCATTATAAGAATAAATAGTAAAATATGGAAAATTATGGGTAAAGGACAAAATAGGGTAGAGTGGCAAAGCTGAGGCTAGACTTTTAAGAATATCTTGCTTTAAAGATTTGACTTTGGAATCCTGTAAATATTTCATATTATTATAAAACAAAATTAAGTTTTAAAATTGAAAGTAAAACAAAACAAATGAATTAACACATCCATTCAGGGGCATAACTCATAGAGAGCAATTATTACTACTGACTAATAGAAAAATTTCTAAAGCAAACAGAACTGCAGGAGAAAAGTAGTGGTAGTGTTGGAATTGTATTCTAAGACTGTTGTCTGTAGGTTATAGGCAAAATCAAATAAGTCATTGTATTGCTGTCTTAGAGAACCCCTATTTTTAGCACCTTTAAAAGGAGGTAGTGACATAAGATTGATGAGGTCAAGGATAAATCCAAAGTATCACATTTGACACATATAGAAGCATCAATATAGACCCATAACGTATGTCTGTCAGCTTTAAAAAAGTACATACTTCCAGGCTCTAACTACTGAAAGGGCCCAGAAATAATGACCAAATAGCAGTGAACACTGTCAGCACTCCCTGGAGAACTGGCTGGTCCCAGGGCTGTGTGGAAATGTACAAAGATGAGCTCAGAGCATCTTGTCATACCAGATAGTAAAGGAGTGCTCAAACACAATTGGAGCTGGGAATAAGGACACATTATGAGCAATGATAAGGATAATATCTTAACAGATTGAAACTCATCAAATATGTTTAAATTCATGCAGTCACACCATACTTAAAAAGAAAAACCTTCACTAGCCATCTTTGGATGCTGGGGAATTGCCTCATATTTTTGAAAATTCATCAAGAAAAGAAAACATCAAACAATGATCCTTTCTTTCCTGTACAATTTGTACCTCAGGACAAATGGAGACGACAAAGGGAAGTTTCTCCTGAGAATTATTCCAGGTAATAAACAAAGAAGGATAGAATTAGAATATCACCATTTTTTTATCACCCCTAATGAATTAATGTATCCAAGATGTAATCATCAATAGCTAACTGATGAAATGCCATCACCATCAGGAAGCTGATTTTGAAACAAACAAACAAACAACAACAACAACAAAAATCTATATTAAATAAAGCTTCTAGATCTAACTACAGAAACTACATGGGACAAAGGGACAGATGAAGTGACACCATGGGGATGCAATCAGCAAAAGCCAGACTCAGGAAAATTCTACAAGACAAACAATCTGGTTTCTTCCATACAAAAATGACAAGGAACACAAAAAGAAATAGAGAGGAACCTGCAGAGAACAAGAGATTTAAAAGTCACATCAACCTATCACAACCTGCGGCTTTATTTGGATCCAGATCCAAACAATCAGTAAAAAGAAATCGTAAGACAACTAGGCAAACATGAATACCAACTGGATGTTTGATGACATTAAGGGTTATTGTTATTATTTTAAGGTGTGATAATGCCATCATGGTATATTTTTTAAAGACCCTTTATCTTTAGCAATACGTGCTGAACTATTTGATGAATGAAATGATATCTAGGATTTGCTTCAAAATAATTGGTGGCCAGTGGGTAGAGCCAGAGGTGGGTAATAGGTAAGTCAAGACCAGCCCTGTGTTGATGGGTATAGGGGATCACTACACAAATTTTCTACCCTTCATGTTTGAAATGTTCATAATAATGTTTGGGTTTTCTTCAGTACTGTGTACAGATGAGTCAAACCAGACCCTGCCTCCTACTGGCCTGTGAGGGGCTACAGACCCCCCAGGGGTGCTGACCATCAGGCACAACCTTCGGCGAATTTTTCATGCAGATACAGAGTAACATGCCTGAATCCAGAGACTATACTGCTGAAAGGCCTCTCTAGAGTTTAGTCTTCCCTAGTTAAAGAACAAATAGAAGCTGAAGAGCTGAGAACTGTACTTAGGAGATAAGTCCTTTAGGCAGCACTCTGAAGTGTTAACTTGTATATAACATAGTTTTATATTCTTTGTCTTTGTTTTTAAAGTCAATGGTTAAGATCATCTCTGCTTCTTTCAGCCACCCAAGAAAACACAATTAGAACTACTGCTGTTTGTGCCCAGGTGGCCCAGAATCCGTGACTCCTCAGGCCAGCGAGGGAGCCTAGTCCTGTTCGCATTCCCTCTTCCATCTCAGCACAGTTGGTGCACAAGGAGTGTAGCTGCCATCCCAGAGAGTGCCTCACTCAGAGGCAAGGAACCATTCCCATTTGCTAAGGCCTCCCCACCCCTCAGCTCCTGCAGTGGCTTGCTGCTACCTCCCGTAGAGTCTCTGCCAGGGGATCCAGGATGCCCTGGCCCTTCCTTCTGTGTGTCTGTAGGACAACTTTCTCTTATGAAATACCTTCTGTCACTGATTCCCAGAGAGATCCCAAATGACTACACTTGTTTTGGAGTGAACACCCAGAGCATACTCCAATTAGTCCTGTTCAGTCAAGACCAATAATATGGAACATTACCAAGACTCTTTGGCAGAGCAGGGACCCAGCCTGGGGACCCATTGGGGAGAATTGAAGTCTTCAGAACAGAGCAGCTGGTAGAGAGAGAGAGCTGTTTACTTAAATAGCATTCGTTCTATAAACACTAATTAAGAACCTGCTGTATATCAGTCCCTGTCCTCTTGGAATGCTTAGTCAAGAGAAGAAAACAAACATTCTACCTGACTTTCATTCAACATTTGCTGATATTGATTATTTACTAAATCTTCCTCTAGGTACCTGGGGCACAGTGGTGTGTGAGACAGATAACATTCCATGAGGAAGACCAAACGTAAAAAAGCCCAGGGGATGGTAAGTGACACAGTAATGTGACAAAGAGTAGCAGAAAGAGTGAGAGCCACCTGACAGAGGACTTAGAGAAGGGCTCTCTGAGGAGATGATGCTGGAGCTGAGTGAGTTCTCTGAGCAAGTTCTCTTTCCATCAGTACCTGGACACATCCCAAGAGTCAGTCCAACCTCACAGCCTGTGCCCTCCCAGCTGCTCACCTGGTAGGCCCGAATCAGGGACTGCACAGCCAGGTGGTCCTCCACCAACTTGCTGGTCTTGGTCCGGCTTGAGACTGCTGGCCTGCTCTCGGGGACAACAGAGGAGAGCAGTGGCTGAGCCGGGACACAAGAGCCTTTCTCACTGGCTTTCCGGAAGAAGCTGTCCCAGGACTGAGCAGGGCAGAAGCAAGAAAACAGCCAGGTCAAGGCCTGGGAGGAGTGGGGAGTGGCTTTGGCTGGGGCCCCAAGAGGTGACAGATGTTCCTTCAACACCACAGTTCTCAGAGCCTAACCACTACCATGCCAGGAAGACCCCTCAAAACCAGTCTAGGACCCTCACCCAGAGCCAAGCTCTCTCCAGGACCCAGCTTGGTAGTGGGTAGGGGAAGACTTTTAACTAGTGACCCAGAGGCTTCCGGTGTGAAAGGCAGGGCTTTTACCGCTGGGAGAAATATGCCCTCACACACAGTGGGTTGGAGGAGGCCTTTGTGGAGGGCAATTAGGTGGGCAGGCTATCAATATTTTCAATGCATGTATCTTTTGAACCAGGAATTCCACTGCTTGTAATTTATTCTACAAATATACTTGTACAGGTATGCCCTCATATATGTAAAAGAATGTTCTCTGCAGGACTGTTTATGAAAACAACATAAAAATAATCTAAGTAGTAACCAATAGGAAACTGGTTAAATAAATAATACATTTAGATTCTGAAAGATTATGTAGTTTTTACAAGAAATATAGCATATTTATTATTGTAGATGTGGATATATTGTAAACTGAATAAATAGAAGAGGGTATATGGTTTGCTACTATTTGTGTAGAAGCAAAAAGCACACATGCATATGCACAAGCTGTTCCATGTTCTAGGAGAACACATAACAGGGCTTTCTTCTATGTACTCTCAAATAGTACTGGTGGGAGAATAAGGTAGCATAAACCCTGTTGAAAGTAACTCGGCAAAAACCATCAATATTATATACACAAATACCCTTCAACACGACAATTCATCTTTGAATAATTTATCCTACAGATAGCTGCATACTTGCAAGATGAGGAATATATAAGATTGAACACTGCAGCACTGATCATGACAGCCAGAGAATGAGCCAGACTGTATGGCTGTGAAACATCCATACAATGGAATATTATATAACTGGAGAAAAAGAACAATGAGGCTCTGGACATCCTGACATGGAAAGATCTTAGGGACAGATGTATACTGAGTGAAAAAGCCAGGAGCAAAACAATGAACCTTAAGTGTTACTTTTGTATAAAGGGGAAATCTAGAGTTGTGTTTACAGTAAATTTACCTAAGAAATTCTCTGAAAGAATACAGAAGAAGCTGTGAATAAATTGGAGGACAAACAGGTGGGAACTGAGCAAACAGGTGGATTACTGTCTAACTTTATATTTTTGTTTTTGGATATGTGAGTATGGGTGAAGAGTAGGGAGAGCAGCTTCACTTTTCACTTTCACCCTGTCATCTAAGTCATTAGCAGGTATTTATCAGTTCAATACATACATAAACACTTATGTGCCTTACTACATAACAGAGGGCCATCTAGAAACAGCATAGCTTGACAAAGCGGGGAGGGGCAGGTATCAGGCCAGGTGTGACTGAGAAGGGCATTGGCTGGGTTTCTCAGGCCAGCCTACCATCTGCTGGCTGGTTCAGCAACAAGAAGGCAACAGACATTCTTCGACCAACATGAGGATAACTTCTCCCACTTCCCCTTCCTCCGCCCAGCCCCAGGAGCTTCCCTCCCACACAGTGGGCAGGGTCTGGGTACTGACCTTGTGGACACTCTGAGGGTTTTCCAGCCAGGCAAAGTACATCTCCTCCATGTAACTGGAGCTGCCTCCATCTCTGCTGCTTGGGAAGGTGGCTGGAGGCCCAGATGACCTGCTGTGCCAGCTGAACATCTGAACATTATGTGGGGTCAGAATCCTTGTGGCCTGTGCCCCCAACCGGAATGGCAGCAGCCTCAGCTGATTCATTCTGGACACAAGCAATGCAGGAGAGGCATAAACCACAGGACCAGGGCAGAAGGAGGCTCTGGCAGCCAATCCTTCACTCATTTGGCATTTGTTGGTCCTACTAGACAGTTGGCCCTAGGCAAGGCAGTGACAATACAAAGGAGAAGGGGACAGTCTGCTAGCCCTCCTAGGTTCACTGCCTAGTGGTAGATCCTAGCTCAATAAACTCCAATGGCTTTCAGAGTTCCTGAACCCCAGTCCTACAGTGCCCCACCCACTCCAGCCAGAGCTCCCTTCCTGCCATCTCCCAAAACCTGGTACAGAGACAATTACAACCTTGGCCCTGCCTCAGGGAGCACCCAGCCCAGGACCTGGAGCCCACTCAGAGAGTCACAGGGCATGTGCATGCAGAATCCCTAATAAGTAAGCCACACAGTTTGCCACGCTGGAACCTGGGCCGTGGAGTCCTCCAGAGGCTGGCTATACCATGCCCAGTCAGGAAAAAGCCAGAAGATCGGGGTATGGCTGAGTTGCACTATCTCAGGAGGCCAATGGCACAACTGGGTCTCTGGTCACTGTGACCAAAAGTGACCAGTGACTTCCTCTGACTTCAATCTGACCCAGAAAGCCATGAGTCCAAACAGCCCCACTTCATAGCAGAGAGGACTGAGGCTCAGAGAAGGGAAAGACACTAGGGACCAGTGAAGGGTAGATCAGAAGGCAGGCACCATGCCCAACTCTTGGTTGGAGCCACTCACTGGCTCCTGTACCCTGCCCAGAGCTTACACTCAGCACCGATGTCACTCAGGAAAACTAACAGCTCAGGGAGAACATACAGGCTGGACAGGAAAGAGAACCTGGAGTTTATCTCACTGTCATTATGTCATCTGCTCTTTCTCAGGGAAAATTTCTGAGTAACAGCAGAGAGCTTTTTCTACTCTCCAGAGGACATGAGTTCTAAGAGTTTCCTCCAATCCTGACAAGCCCCCAGGGCTCCCTCTCAAGGTAGGCTGAGGACTGACAGGGCCCACTGAGGTTCCTGTTGCCCCCAGACCCTGCCGCCACATCCTACACAGGATGTATATAGTATAACCTCTGTTCCCTCCACCTCCACCACCATAGTTGTGATCGGAGCCCATCCTCTGCCCCAGCCCAGCAATACCTGGACATGAAACAGCTTCCCCTGAATACTTGCTAATGTTCTTCTGCCCAGAGAATCCCAGCCTGTGAATGAGGTGCAGCGCCAAAAACAATACAGGCAAGGTAGGGCCTGCTTCCCTTTGCACAACTCAGTCCCAGAAAATGTGCCTTCTGAAGCATAAGTGGCTCCCAGGTCCTGTCTGGGCCAGGCCCTGAGCCAATGCACCTGTGGCCTGGTGTGCTCAACCAATGGGACCCCTCCCCCCCCCACCCAATCAGTTCAACCAAGCCACCAAACCATCTGGCTGGGCCTTCTATAAGGTATCAGGTCCCCAACACAGGACAGGGCAGAGCCCTCCCAGCCTGCCTACTCCTTCTGTCCCTCTAAACTCACATGAGGTGAAGGGAAGTGGGGAATGGTCTCCTTAAGCAAGGGAAAGTGGGTTTCTCAGGCAACCAGCAGCAAGTCTGAACAGAGAAAAGTTAAAAAGCAAAACTACATTCCGGTGCAGAAAGGAAGGAGGTGGGTTCAGCTGGAATTTCAGTCTCAAGTGCCCCAAGCCTCTTTTCCACATGCTCAGAACCTGAAGTTTTGGACTACATGCCCAGCCCTGCCAGCCAGTGATGATGCCAGGACTACTAGAGGCTGGCTCTCCCTAGAGCAGCATCTCTCCAAGTGTGGGGTGGGGGCTCAAGGCATGGGCTCTGGTGTCAGAATGGCCCTGAGGACTGGCCCTGAGGCCTGCGCAAATACAGGGCATCCCTGGCCCAGATAATCACTGGGCCCACGACCTACTGTCCTGGGCTATCAGAAGAATCTAAACAACCCATGAAGCTCTACTATCCCCATTCTAGGGCAAGAAAACCAGATACCAAGACCATCCATCACAGGAATAAAAATAAGAGCACAGACAGCACTGATTCTGGGGCAGACACTGTGTTCATTTAACCCTCTCAACAATCTCTTGAGGTAAGTATGTGGATTAGCCCCACTTTATAAACAGGGAAACTGAAGCACAGAGAGTTTAAGCTGGTGAGTGATAGGGTTCTGTGTGGATTCAGAGCCTGTGCTCTCTTCACTCTGGATTTCATTTAAACAATGCACTTTCCAACTACTGCCATCAGAGTTGTTCTCTCTGCCAGCGCTGACCTGCATCCCCGCGGGAAGGGGCCAGTGACAAAGCCTGGCTGTGTCCAACCTGGCTCAGTGCAGGAACACTGTTTTACAAATACTGAACTGTCTTGCACAGCCACTGGGCACTGCTGTGGCCTTCACCCAGCCTTGCAGGAAGTCAGTCAGCCAGTCATCCCTGCCCCCATCTCAGAAGGGCTTGAGGACCTAGGAACCCTGGAGGACTGGGGACAAAGCCAACCTCAGTATCTGTAGCCAGAGTCCCAGCTAGTTCTGCCAGGTCCCTCCTACACAGGTAAAGGCAGCAATGAAGGGTCAGAGTCAGGCCCCCTGACACCCCCTACCTAGCCCAGCCCCCAGAGCACTCCTAGGCAAGTTGCTTTGGGCAGCTCTTGGGAGGGTCTCCTCTCTAGGGACAAGGTCAGTACCATCTCCAGCCCCACCCCCAGAACCATAACATCCCTGGACACTAATCTTCCCACACACAATGCCCTGTCTGGGCTGCCCTTGTGAGGACTGCTCTGCAAAATGCCCATTGTAAAAACCAGAGATCCCAAGAAAGGAAGGGTCCTCCCCAAAACCTAGAAGCTGGGCAGCTTCTGAGTCTCCACATTCTGAGAATTGAGTGAGCTTTTCTCAGGAATAAACCCCAATTCCAGTTTGCTGAACCCAAGAGCAAGCTCCGGAGGCAAACTCCAAGGTGGAAAGCAGGATAGGGAGGGGGTGTGTTTATTTATCTGGCAGAATTGAAGGGCCTGAGCTAAAGCACAGAGGTGGGCAAAGTACAAAGGTAAATGGGGCCTGTTCCAATATCCCAAGGAATGTGTGGGGAGGGAGCGCAAGGGCGGTCCGTGATGGAGGAGTGTCAGAGTGGGGCCCTTGGGGTCCAGTTAATGGTCATTGCACCTTGCTTGAAACTCTAGTTTACCCCCATCTTACCCCCCTCCCGCCTCTCCCTCGGGGTGGGAGAAGCACTTTCCAGGCTGGCTGTTCTCAGGCCAGTCTTGCCTCCCTCGATGTGTGGGTTACCCTATCTGTGAGTGGAGACAGTGGTTAAAACCGTCTATAAGGGCTCTACTTCCATGAGGTCCTGAGACACTGAAGCTGTCTGCGTGTCCCACAAGGCACATAACGCTGATCCTTCTCCTTCCCCAGCGCGGCTTTCCGCAGCACCGGCCCTGTGAGGGGGCGACAAGCAGCAGGCCCTGCACCAAACCACAAAAGATAGCGTGGACAGTCTGCAGTCTTTGGACTGGAGAACCCTGGTTCTCTAGAAACCCCACCTTTAGCGCGTCGCTTCTTGACGCAAAACGCTGCCCTCGCAGGGTCGGACCTACGCGAAGGGTTGGGGGCCCCAAGGGAGGCCGCGCTAGCCAAGGGCGGAGCCAAGGTCACGTTCACTCCCTCCTCCCGCCTCCCGCATCTAGGCCCCGCTCCGGATTGCGGGTGGCGACGCCCCAGGACCTGGGAATCGGAAGCAAGGGGCCGCCACCAAGACGGTGGGAAAAGAGGCGCAAGGACCCGGAGGGGATGGGCTGCCGCGCTCACCCGGCGGGCGGGTTCGGCGCCGCACGGTGGTCCGCAGCTGCAGGTCAAGGTCTGAGCGCAGGGGGCGTCCAGAGCGCTGTGCCAATTATCCAGGTCACGTGACACGACGGCGCTGGCCGCCCGTGAGCACGCGCCTCGGAGACTCCGCGCGTCGTGACGTGTCCGTGGACGCCACGCCCCGCTCCTGCCTCCCGCTGGCGCTGTCCGTGGTGCTGACCGTCTAGGTCCGAGGCTCCGCAAGCCAAGGGCAGACTACAGGGCATGACGATTCCGTATGGCGGGGAGACTTGGCAAGCTGTTGCGCCCCGGAACCCCAGTGTCCTCGTCTGAACACTGAGGAGAGCATGCCAGGGAAAGAAAAAACAACAACAACAGTTTGTGTGTCTGAGAGGATAGTTTCCGTTTCATCATCCGTAAAACGGGATGTTAAAAGTCCCACTGCCTTAGGGCTGTCTTGAAGAAAAGATGAGATAATGCATATAAAGTGCTTATCATAAAGTCCGATACACATTTTACCCATCCATTGTCCCAGTGATGGAAACCCAGGCTGTCGTCATTTTTTTTATTTTGTATCCACAAACAATGCTGCAATAAACATCTTCCTACACATTCCCTTATGAACGTGTGTGGAAATTTCTCTGAAATATATAACCGGAACTTAATTGCTGAGTAGTGGGTATTTGTATACAGTACTTAACTTGACTCAACAGTGTCACATTGCCACTCAATTCTATACTCCCATAAACAGTGCAAGAAAATGTTCAAGTCCTTATGTCCCAGTCAACAGTTGGCAGTGTCCAACTTTCTAACATTTGCCACCATCAACTCTCCCATGGATTACTGCAACAACCAACTAACTGTCCTTGCTTCCACACTTGCACCCCTGAATTTTATTTTATTTATTATTTTATTTTATTTTAATTTAATTTCTTATTAATACAGTATTTATTTGTCTTCCCTCGGTCAAACTCTGAGCCAACCACTTTCCCCAGGCTGCTTGGGAATGTATAGGAAAAGGGAAATACAAAGCAGATGAGATGCTGGAGAAAGGGCTATGGGAGGTGGAGATGGCCCCTTCATATGGTGAAGAAGATGAGAAAGGCCACCATCAGGCAAAAAGCCCATGGCCTCTGAGACAGCAAAGCCCAGAATGGCATAGGAGAAGAGCTGTTACTTCAGAGAAGGGTTCCTGACATAACCAATAATGAGGTTCCCAAACACAGTCCCAATTCCAGCCCCAGAGCCAGCCACCCCTACTGTGGCAGCCCCAGCCCCAATGAACTTCGCTACTGTGTCAATGTCCCTTAAAATGGCTCTGTTTTGGAAGCTGTGGCTAGAAATAAGTGAGGTCAGAGGACACGGGCTTATCAAGCTGCTGAAGTTCTCATCTGTCAGTGTCTCAGGTCATTTCAGCACCAATGTAAACAGTGATTGGCTCAGCAGCTGAGAGGTACTCCTGACCGAGATGGGGGTAGAGACAAACTTGGTGCAGGCATACATTTTCAACAGATGAGGGGCTATGACGGGACAGCTGCTCCCAGAGTAAAGAAGGTAGAGCACACTCCTAAATTTTAATCTCAACACAGCAGGTAGAGTTTTCCTTGTAAAACAACAATTCAGATCATGTTGCCTCTCTGCTCAAAACCTTCAAATGACTTCCCATTCCACTCCAAGTAAAAGTCAAAATCCTTACATTTGCTTCTAAGGTCCTTTATCTCATTTCAACTACTTCAGGCAACCATGCTTAATGAAAACAATTAGGTATCCAAAATAAATATGTAATGTAATACTCTTCATGTTAATTAAAAGCACATGCCCACAAAACTACAATATACATTTCACAAGAAAACATTCAAATAGATATCAAACACATTAATATGGTTGTCTATGGGGGGTATTGCAGGATGTAGAGGTAATTAATCGATTACCCATACCAATACTGATAAGGTGCCATGAATGGAGGAATATAATTAATTCTGCCCTCTACACTAAATCCTCTCCCCCAGAGTTTATTTAGAGATATTTTAAAGTTCATATGGCTAATAATTATACTTGTTTAATTTACAATTATATCTCTAGTACTTAGCATAGTGCCCGCCTCATAGTATATTTTCAGCAAATATCTGTTGAATTAATAAATGAATGAGTAAATGGACACTTAACTTGGATCCAAAAAGATAAATAAGAGTTTATCTGATGCAGAAGGGTGGGGTTCATTGGGAGTTCTTTGATTAAAAGCACAAGAAAATTACATGGATGGCTTAAGCCAAAAAGGAGAGAATAGGAAGGTTGTCTATAGCACAACTCACAGAGTCAGAGAAAAACTGAAGAATTACTCTCAGGAGGCAGGGACAAACCAGAAATGAACTGTCTATTCAAGGCTCTTATGATGTTCAAAATTCAAATTCCAGAAAAAGAGAAGCTAAATAATCTGGTCTGGCCTGAAGCAGGAGAGAAGGACATGGAGCCACACATTTGAAACATACTTAGACTGAGAAGCAAGGCAGATGATTTATGGGATGCTGGTACCACAAGTAATAGAAATGAACACTGGGGAAGAAAAATCAACACATGTGCACCAAAGACCTCCAGCAGGAAAGCATCATGGGCAAATGCAGACTTGTATAAAGAGCAAGAGGAATGTAAACAGCCTGGATGTGTACAGGTAGCTTAAGACAGATGATACCCAGTTTTGTGTACCAGGTTAAGGGATTTGGACTCTATCCTGTAGGCCATGGGACACCAGCAACATTTTAAACTGTGAAGGACATGTTTGAATTTGCTTTTTGGAAAGCTTTCTCTGGCAACTGGAGGGAGGACACAGTGGTAACAGTAGAGAGCAAAGATGTATCCAGATGAGAGGCAAAAATACACTGGCAGTAGAGATAAAAAAAAAACATACACTTAGGAATCAGTTTTGTAGGGTTTTGTGGTTGACTAGGCAGAATGGTGGGGCAATGATAACTCACAGATTTCTGGATTCAGTGACTTTGGGGGATAATGACTGGAACCTCTTAGTGAACTGAGAAATAGGAAGAGATGCAAGTTAAGAAAAATGACAGAAAAATTTACTAGTTGGAGCCACCTAACTAAGATGAAGTGTGTGACATGGAGCAGCAGGCAGGAAAAAAGCCCTAGCAAACCAAAAGGTCCCAGAGACTCCTGTTTGCCCATAGTAGTCTTCGGTCATGAGAGAAAATATTGGGCCATGGACAGAGAGAGAGAAAGCCACGTTGTTTGAAGAAAAGTTGAGTCACTGAAGGGACTGGGCAGGGCAGCCAAGGATTCATCCTGAATCTTTCCATGCCCCAGTCTGGTTCTCACCTGCTTCAAGTCCTCCTCTAGAGAGGGTATGACTCAAGAAACCTGAATCATGAGGACTTCTGCAGACAAATCTCTGCCCCAGAAGAGTCCAACTTTCTATCTTCTCTAACCTGTAGTTCTGGCATTTGGTAAGTGGTGACTTGTAGCTGAAAGCTTCATTAGTTCAGTTTCCAATAGATCAGAATTAGTCTATGACTGTTAAATCTCAAAATAAGTTTAAATTACCCTTAACAATCTATGCACATTGTGGTTTTAAAGCAAACATTAAAATCAGTGATATGGAAATGGGATATTTTAAAAATTAAATTCTTATTTTGTGATGATTGTAAAAAGAGAGAGAGAGAGATGATTTGTATTTTCACTTAAAAAATTGTTAGAAATAATATGGAGAGATCCTGTGCACCTTATACCCACTTTCCTCAGTGGTAACATCTTGATACAGTTTTGGTACATTGATATAGTCAAGATACATAACATGTCCTTTTTTATTTACATTTGATGTTATCACTTTTTAAAAAAATTTCAGCCAATTTTATAGGTGAGTAGTGATATCTCATTAAAGTTGTAATCAGTATTTCCCACTAGATAGCTAATGGTCAAATATATTGATTGTAAATATTTCCTCCCAGTCTATAGCTTGTCTTTGCACTAAACAAAAGTTTTTAATTCTAATGAAGTCCAACTTATTCATTTTCATTTTATGGCTCAGGCTTTTGGTTTCCAGTCTAAGAACTTTTTGGCTAAACATAGATCCTGAAGATTTTCTCCTCTATTTTTAAAAGTTTTCTAGTTTTGACATTTTATATTTAAGCCCATCATCTATTTTGATTTCATTTTTATACAAGGTGTGAGACTTAGGTTGAGGTTTCAGGGTTCATTCTTTCTACTTTCTTTCTCTCCTTTCTTCCAACTATGCTCAATTTGCCAGCACCATTTGTTGAAAAAGGTCTCCTTCTTCCGTTGAACTGGTTCTACATGTTTGTTACAACTTAGTTGGGTATATTTGTGTAGATCTATCTCTGGGTTGAGCTTTATTGAGATATAATTCACACCTCATACAATTAATTCACTCATTAGAATGTATCATTCAATAGTTTTTAATATATTCCTAGAGTTGTGCAACCATCACCATAATCAAATTTAGAACATTTCATCACTCGAAAAATAAACCAAAAGGGGTAACTTTTACCATCTTAACAAGTTGTTCCAAGACCTATGGCATATTAAAAATTGCCTCTGGGTGCCCCAAAGTGAAGAATGACTTCCTCTGATAATCCTGTGATTTATCAGAAATCTGATTATAGGCCTGGAGTGGTCAGTTTCTTCAGAAGTTCCCAGAAGTACTTTGACAAGCTCTGCATAGTCACAGTTGCTTCCATTAGGCCTCTCCTGCCCCTGGCATTGCACCTGGTCCTCAATCTCCAGAGACAGGTGAGATTTCCATTCAGAAGATGAAACCCATGCTTCCAAGCTTCTTCACCTCCAGCTGGACCTTTATACTCTGCCCCAGGCCAGGTGGGACGGGCATGGAGCCTGCGGTGACCTCTCTGTGGAGCGGCAGGATCTAGATGAAAGTTTAGCCCCCAATCCTCTGCAGCTTCCTACCCTGAAGCAAATGACTAAACCCACGTCCCAGAGCAAGCCACCAAGAGCGATCACAGTCAGGCTAATGGAATGAAGGAAACGACTACCCAAGCGTTGCTCTTCCTCCAAGCTCAGGCACCTGGCGGGTGCCCTCACAGATGGCTGCTCCTCAGGCTCCTCTGCCCCAGTCCTCAGACACTGAAGGACTTCTGCTCCTCTTGGCCCTCTTCAGCAAGGGAAGCGTCCCTCTGAGGAGGCCTGTGACAGTCCCCTTCAGGGAAGCGCAGAGAGGGCAGAGAGCTCAGCAGCAGCAGCAGCAGCAGCAGAGTTTTCCTTTCCTGCTCCTCTGAGTGTGGACTCCACCCGACAGACATCCCGCGGGTGCACCCAGTGGTCCCGAAGGAGCGCACAGACACCGCCGTCTGCGAGCCGGCCTCGGGTGGGCCAGCCTACATCGGTAGGCGAAAGCTCGTGGGGTGAGGTGAGGTGAGGCTGGGCCTTCGGGCTGGGCCCTGAATCATGAGTAAGGGTTTCACAGGCAGTGAACCAGGCGAGTGCAGGCAGAAGCTACGGGAGGGAAAGCACTGGGGCGGGAACCTTGACTGTTCAAGGGATGTGGGGTCGTTTCCTGGGGCGCGGGTTTTGGAGGAGCTACAGAAGAGAGAAGAGGCTGCAAAGGCAGGTTGGGGCCAGACGCTCTCCCCCGGGGAGTGTAGAGGGACCGGGTGCACGCGAGCGGAACCGCGGGGGTCTGCACTCCCCGGGGCCGGCCTCTCTCCCTCCCGTCCCCCCACCCCGGTGGAGAAGCGCAGCAGTGCACTAGATCCTCCCCAGCCCTCCGTTGGGTTCGAACCCAAGGTCTGGGCTATAAAAGACCCCTCACTTATTTCCGCGTCCACTCTTCGTTTTCCGGGCTCCACCTGCACCCAGCACGCCTCGCGGAGAAGGCAGCTCTAGTGGGGCTCCAAGCCCGGGACCGGCAATTCCCGCCGGCGCGCAGTTGGGCAACACACTGGCTACCTGCCAGAGCCGGCTCCAAGCTGGAGAGGGGGAGCCGCGCTGTCAGCAGGTGGAGAGCGAGGCGGAACGGCGCCCATCGTTTGTGGAAATGGGCGCCTGGGAGGCAGACCCGTGTCCACCCCTGATTGACTTCTTCGGAGAGTATCAGGGGAAGATCCAATCTAGGCCCCTGATGTGGGGACACAAGGCCTGCGCTGTGAGAAAGCTACGTCTCTCTTAAGAGGGGCCTGAGTTTCCCGTAAAATGTAGACACAGCCTGATATCCCACACACCACTGAGCACTTTAGCATGGGGTCTCCTCCCAGGCAGGGAGGGCCAGGCAGCATGACCCCCAAGCTAGTCCTCTTGGGCACTGGGGATGAGGTCAGATGTATCAGGGAGGACTTCCTGAACAAGAAGAAAAGGGTGTGGGAGTAAAGGGGAGTGTTAGGGGCAGAAGCCAGGAGGGCAAGCAAGGGAAGAGGTTTCTCTGTGGTCAGGCATAGAGCGCTCCAGGGCAGGGCTTGGAGTTAGCATGGATACATCAGCCTGGCCCATGAAGGACCTCAGACATTCCACTTGACATTTGAGTCCTCAAAGCTCTGTGGAGCCTCTTTAGGATTTCAGTCGGGGACGTGTTCCGAGTTTATTTCAGACAAATCATTCTGGGGGTGGTGGTGGAAGACTGGTAGGAAACAAGGCAGAGTCAGAGCGGAAGCTCCCCAGTTGAAGAAAAAGCCAATTAGGCCTGAGTAAACTGCAATTGTATCAGTAGGGCCTAGGAGGAGGGACCCACCGTAGAATGTTACAGCGGTGGGATCCGCTGGGATGGGGGCAGTTTGCCGGTGGTTCATGAGGGAAGAAGAGTCCAGGGTCCGTTCCAGGCTCCTGGAGGCATGCCCAAGACACCTCATGCTTATGAAGGAGGTGGTTACCACCTCTTAGGTAGCCCTGCCTTGGGCAGAGCTTAACAATCTTTGAGGTCAAGAAAATTGTTTCTTCATTATCCTTGGAGAACTAATATGAGCTCAATAGGGAGAGAGAGACCTAAGCAGTTTCTGTTTTCATGGTTTCATTGCTTGCCAGGTTCAGCTTAGTTCCTGGCCCTTAAATTTCAGTGAATCTGCAAATTTTGAATGCAAACATCACTTGGTTTACTTGCCTTTCACATTATTACAGATGTTAAGAAACCTGGCTTCCTGACTTTTATTAATCCTTTTCAGCAGAATATTTAGGCAGTTATATGTATAGTGACTTAGAAACTACAGCAGTATAATTAACTTCCAGTGGGAGCAAAATGGAAGTATGGGCTGAGGTTAGCTAGTAAGATTGGAATAGTCTCCTGTATTATATGGTGGCATTTGGGAATACTCAATGTCATTTTTGTTGGGTTCGGATTGATTTTGTAAGAAAGAACTGAGCTATTAAAAGATCATCAGATAGAGATGTTGTCTAATTATTTAAAATCCAACAACAACAACAAAAAAGAGTTTGCAATATATTCTCAGTGGTTGATCCAGGAGAGGGAAGATGATATTTGTCATTATTCACACTGTGAATCATAATTAGGAAGAGGGTCTCTGCTGACCTCTAATGAAACCTTAGGAAGCAAGCCATGCATTTTGAGCTCAGAGAATTGGAATATGGGTGCTTACATCTTCTAGAAACAGTTCCATCACTATCTTTGTCCTTGCTCTTCTGGCTAGGGTCCATAAACTATAAGAAGCAGCATCAGGTTCCTTGTTAACAAGCCCCACCTCAGACCTACTGAATCAGAATCTATACTTAAACAGCATTCTCAAGTATATGCACATTAAATCTCAGAACTGTAACATTAAGAATCCTTCAGTCTTTTACCTTCAGAAAAATTATAATTATATGTTCAAGAATCTTTGCCACCTTGATCTCGTTTGATCTCAAAAGCTAAGTAGGATTGGGCCTGGTTAGTATTTGGATGGGAGACCACCTAGAAAGACCAGTGCTTTCTAGGTGTAAAAATTAAAAGAATAAAATAAGAGATTGTAAGCTGACAAATTCCTTGCAATCCAATCCATGAGGTCAACCAAGGGTTGCCTCGCAAAAAAAAAAAAAAAAAAAAAAAATCCAATCTTTGAGAACATATTTCCTTTTCCTCTTTCCAAGAGGCAATTATTTTTCTCCTAAGTTTTGCTGGGGAGTGTTTCCTACTATACTTATATGGAAGATGCCAGGAATATGAAATTTGAGAGTCTTGCCTGTGTGAGTCACAGACATGTCTTCTTAGGAAGGTTTGCATCATATTTTTGGTATATAAATTTTTAAAGTTTTTATTATTTTTGAGCATTTATAGCTGGCTCTATTTCTTCTTTTTTGGTTCACATCATGGACCAGACCCCAACTCAAAGAAAGGAGCCCGGCTGCAGGTAGAGACATACAATCCCCTTGTTGAGGACATGGGAAGAAACAAGTCTCTGGAGAGGCTGATGAACTGTGCTCCTAATTCCATGGTAGTTAAAGATACACTGAACTCATCATCTCCAAACTATTGAAAGCTCACTTCTTTAACACAATTAATCAGTGCCTTATTATTTTATCATAAAGAGAAAAGTTATGTAAAGGAGGTGACTGGAGACTAAATCTAAAGCTCAGATTTGTCACAGAGTCATCCCGGTCAAGTCACATTCTCTAGAGTGTAAATTGTGGGTGAGACAGCCCAAAGTCAAGTATTTGGCATGCCTTGGGAGTGAGATAAAGGTGTGCAACAGTCTTATAAAGATACTATTTTTAGTCATTAAGATCTGATCATTTCTGCTATAAATAGCTGGCAGATTACAGTGGCTTTTGCTTTGATAAATTATGGTTTACTTGGCTATTTCTGAGAATATTATAGCTTAGCTGCTTCTGAACACTAACACCAGTTTACAAAATACATGAGTTATCAAGAGACCAGAAGATGGAAAATAGGGCTTAATAAACTATTTCCTGGGTCAGAGCCTAATAGTATCCTTCTCCAAAAGGCCTTGCTAAGGCCTACAGCCAGGCCTTAGTCAGTGACTATCAAAGAGGTCTGCATGCAAAATACGAATGCCACATGAGTATACTAAAGCTCTCCTATTCCTGACAAGTAGTTTCTCATGTTACTGAGCTCCACTGAGTGCCAGATACTGTGCTGGGGTCAGTGAACATGCCATGATCCCTGCCCTCAAGAGACTCACAGTCTGTGTGATAGAGACAGAGAAAAAGATAAACAGAAAATTACAACCCAGCATGACCAGTTATGTCTGATAGAAAGTGCAGGGCCAAGGGCCTGAAAAGAAAGAAGTTAAAGCTAAAGTTAAAGCTGGCATAATACAAATCAAGAGGAAGAAGTACAATAGAAATCTTAGGTAAATATTGATATACCTAGAACCCAAAAAAGGAAAAAGAAAAATTAGCTTGCAGAGGCCCAAAGGAGCCTCAAAGTCCCCAAGAAGAAGGAAGTATATTGCAGGGACTGGCCTTTACTGTAAGGTTCAGGAGCAAGGGCTTCCAGAGAAGAGTCACTGGTTTCTGGTCCTGGCTTGGATGTTCTCTTCCCATGGTTTCTTTGGCTTTAGTTTCCCTATCTGAAAATAGCTTTAAACCAGATGATCTCTGCAAGGTTTCCAAGTAGGATATCCTATGGTTGTTTAATATTTTAAAGCGATATAGAAGTGTATCATCTCATATACTCACTGCAACTCATCTGCCTGTATATGTTGCATCTTTTTTTGATATAATTTAGTTTTGTTTGTGTACCCATTTTACGTATCAGACTACAAGACATGCATAAAAAAAAAGACAAGCCAGAGAAAAAGTGAAAAAAGAATGGCTTGGGGATGTGTCCTTGGGTGAAAAAATGAGACCTTTTTAACTCTTGAGTACTCATCATGCAAGCAGAATCCAAGACTGCCTTTGGACAAAATGGGTGAGGGCCACTCATCCTTCACAAACTTTATCCTTCTTCCACCATATTCAAAGTATAACATCTAAAACAAGGATACACATTAGTCAACTGGAATCTAATGAGAATAAAATCCAAGTATGAGTTCCATTGGATCTTGGCCATAATCACTAAGCAATGACAAAAAACATAAAGCATGCAGAGTGAGAACTGAGCACGTAAATGAGCACTGGAATCTTGAAGTCACAGACTCTTTACCTTAATAAAGTCTGCTAGACCAGGTGGTTTGGAACTTTCTCTAAGTCTCTTTTCTGGGTTAAAAAGCAACCACCAACTTTTATTTGCCTTAAAAGTAAAGTGAACACCAAAAATGAAAGTCCTGCCATAGAGAAAATAATAATAATAATAATAATAATAATAATAATAATAATAATAATAATAAAAGGCAGTAGCTTCAAATATCTATGAAGTGATTGTGGTAAAGGTGAAAGAGCCAGTCATGCTGCTACAGCAGAAAGAGGAGACACACACAGACAAGAACAAACCACTGTGCTCAAAACTCTATATGCTTACCATTCAATGTGTTGCCATAGATCAGCAACAGCAGGGTCACCTAGGATTTTGTTAGAAATGCTCCAGAATCAGAATATACATTTTAACAGGAACCTCAAAGTTTTAGCAGCACTGATGAAAATAGTGAGAGGCTGTGGGTAACATGGGTTTGGGAGGAGGTGATATGGCTCTGCCTGAGAAGGTCAGGGAAAGCTTCCCCGAGTAAGTCACATTTGGGCTGTATCTTCAAAGATGAGTAGAAACTTGGGTAGGACATTTCAAGTAGAGGATGGGATAGGATAAAAAGGCAGCAGGCTGTGAGAGGTGAACCTGAACTAGAAACATGGACTGAAACCTGAATTTGAAGATATTTATTCACCCTATTAAGAAATTTATATTTTTTGTTTCCTAAGGGTGAAAATCAAGTAAGGAAGAAAAATATTCTCCAGGCCCCCTGCTATTGTTTAATCAGTAGTCGTTCATTGCACATTAATGTATTTGATGACCTTGTTCACAATGGAAATATGTTTCTAAGGGGAAAAAAATCAGGACAGACTAGTGCCCTTTAGGTGGCTCACAGAGGGTACGAATGTCCACAAATTTGAAAGGAAACAGAAAATTTCCATCTAAGCATATTTTTTTGAAGGCAATGAAGGCAAAGTAATTATTGATTCCTCTAAATGGCATTAAACCAAACACAGTGCCAAGAGACTATAAATTAATTTTTCTTAGAGGCAAAGTAGCGAATGTTTAATCTTTTAAACAGTCTCATGAAAACCCAAAGCAGATAGAGAATGCTTGCCTTACTTTAGCTGAAATTTAGTTCTAACTCAGAACACAAAAGTCTGGTGTTCTAATAAGAACAGTCAATCAATGTGCCAGAATGTTGCATCTTTGCCCAGGATCCTGGCTCTGGGTGTCATTGCCATCCCCAAGCATCCCCAGGCCTTCCGGCCTTCCTTCATCGTTCAACTGGCTGGATTCTCTCAGTGATGAGCTAGAAAAGGTCGTAGGGTTTTTTTTTCCTACTCTGCTATTATAATGATTATTCATTTATTAAGTGGTCCTATGTATGTGGAATAAGATAGTGCTTCAAATCTAGCATGGATAATTTAGACAGCTCCTGCTTTTACAGATAAACTTGTTCTGGCATCTGAAGGTTTCTTATTGTAGCAAAAGTCTTAGGGCCGTTGGGGCTGTTAACTGAAGAGTAAAGTGTGTGAGAAATAAAAAGCAGGGCATTAACAGGCAGGAATAAATCATGCTGCAATGAGAAGAGGCAAAAAAAACAAAAATCGAAGTGGAGACTTCTAGTACTAGCACCTACTATATACTGGCACTACGATGAGTGCTTACGGTGTTCACCTACAATTTGTTCCATAGCCCTACAAGACAGCTGTCATCAACCCCAAATTCAAATGAGGAATTGAGGTCTCAGTGAAGGTGCTTGTTAGGGTTTCTAACAGAACGTGCAGAGCTGTGATTCAAAAATAGGTCAGACTTATTGTTGACCACCACCCACTAACCTTCCACCTCTGGAGTGTACTGCACTGTCACTCAGAAGTCTCTAAAAGTCCGCAAATTTGCTGCAAGTTTGTCAAGCCTTCAGAAAATTCACCAATACAAAACAGACAAAATCCACATAGATAAAACAGATTATTGAACAGTGATCATTAAATGATATAACATTTATAAACTGCATATAGTTATATATAATAATGATAGTTTACTTTTAAAAGCTTCACTGTATGAAAGACTTCAGCATAAGTTTTATACATCCAGCTTCTAAATGCACTTAAGATGATCTGTTTACAGATATTTCACGTGTAGATTTTCCAGAACACAGTTTTCATGTTTCCATTTTGTAGAAGAACGGCTATTTCACATAACTGCAAATCTGTAAGTCCATTTGGTTTTTTGAGGCACTAGTAACAATAAATCAATAAACACTTATCTATCTCTTACTCCAGTAAAGATGCTATGCAACATCCTAGAAGAGAAAAAACTAGGCACACAGAGAGATACTTATCCAGCAGAAGGATAAATCAAACAAGTAGAGAATTAAGTAAAGAGTTGTTTAGTGTTAGTGACAATAGGGAAAATTTAAACACAAGGCGAGATAAAGGTTTTACCAGACTAACTAATATTTAGAAAATATTCAGAAAGAAAAAATGGGATCAGGGACAGGAGGGTTAGGGAAAGCTTTGCTGAGCCAAGACTTGTTGCTAGGTTTACAAGGGAGATAAATGTTGAAAGGCAAAAAGAGAATGTATTTATCAGGCCCAAACAAAAGTATAGAGGAAGATGTATTTAGGGAAAAGAAAGTGGACTAATTTGAATTTGAAAAAATGTTTGCAAATGGGCTTAAGATTGTTAAATCAGAAAAGGCAAGCTGGAGCCAAACTGTGAAGAGAGCCTGAAAAGAACCATACAGCAATTTTTAAGTGTGGCAACCACCAAAGGTTTTTAACCTGCTAAAACTCTTCCTTCTTTCCCAACAATTGGTGCTGAGGCAACTGGATACCAACATACAAAAAAAAAAAAATGAAGTTGGACCCCCTACCTCATATCATATGTAAAAATTAACTCAGAATCAATCATAGACCTAAATGTGATAAGACTATAAAACTCTTAGGAAAAAAATAAAAGTAAATATTTGTGATGTTGGGTTAAACAATTATTTCTTAAGTACAATACCAAAAGCACAAATGATTTTTTAAAACTCAATTAACTAAATTTAACCAAAAAATTTTAATTTGTACTTCAAACAACACCATCAAGAAATGAAAAAGACACTCTACAGACTAGGAAAAATATTTATAGTTATGCCTTGTTTTATTGTGCTTCTCTTCACTACACATCGCAGACATTGCATTTTTTACAAATTGAAGGATTGTGGCGACCGTGTGTTGAGCAAGTCTAGAGGTGCCATTTTTTCCTCAGGTGATGGTTAGTATTTTTAGCAATAAGGTATTTTTTATTTAGGTGTTTATATTTTTTAGATAATACCATTGCATACAATAGACTATAAGATAGTGTAAACATATTTTTTTATGTACTAGGGAAGCAAAAAATTCATATGATTCACTTTATTGTGATATTCACCTTATTGGGATGGTCTGGAATTGAACCAACAATATCTCCAAGTTATGCTTGTATATGTATGTCATATGTCCAATGAGGACCTTATATCTAGGAAATTTTTTTAAACTCTTACAATGCAATAATAAAAAAAATTAAATAGTTAAAAGATTTAAAGAGACAGTTCTCCAAAAAAAAATGAATGTCCAACAAACACATTAAAAATCTGTTCAACATCATTAGTCATTAGAAAACTGCAAATGAAAACCACAAATGAGATACCACCTCACGCACACTAGAATGGCTATAATAGAAAAGAAAGTCAATAACAGCTGTTGGTGAGAATGTGGATAAACTGAAATCCTGATATACTGCTTGTGGAATTCTAAAATGGTACAGCCACTTTGAAAATTGGTTCCTCATAATGTTAAACATAGAATTACCATATGACCCTAAAATTTATTTCTTAGAAAAATTGTCTAAGAGAAAAAAATATATGTTCATACAAAGACTTAAAAGTGAATGTTCATAGCAGCATTCTTTATAAGAGCCAAAGTAGTGAAAATGAAACAAATGTCCATCAACTAGTAAATAGATAAACAAAATGTGATATATCCATACAATGGAATATTATTCAGCCATGAAAGGGAAATAAGTATTAGGCATGCTACACCATGGATAAACCTCAGAAACATTATGCAGAGCAAAAGAAGCCAGACACAAATAGCATGTATTGTATTATTTGATTTATATGAAATGTCTAGAAAAGACACATATTTAGAACTGGAGGTAAGAGTAAGTGGTCATGAAGTTTCTTTTGGGGTGATGTGAATATTCTAAAATTAGATTGTAGTGATGGTTGCACACCTCAGCAAAAACACCAAAAATCATTGATGTGTATACTTAGAAGAGGTGAATTATGGTATGTAAATTATACTTTAATGAAGCTGTTTTATTTAAAAAAAAAAACCCTCTTCTTTCATTTCTCCTTTTTCTCCCTTATTTCCTATCTTTCTTTTCTTCCCTTTCTTTCCATTACTTTTCTTTTTCCCTTACTCTTTTGTGCAATTCTTAAATATAAGTGAACATTTAAAACATAAATGTTCAGCAAGCATTCATGCTACCACTGCTCAGGTCAATAAGTTGAATATTTCTAGCTCCCTAGAGGGCTCTCCCACATGTGCAGTTCCTCTTTTTAATCACAATCTGCTCCTTCACCTATAAATACCAGCTAAACAAGCTTTTTTTATAAACACTTTTTAACTTTTCTTTATTATTTTAACAATAAGTATGCATTTTTAAATATTTAATATTAGTTTTTTTAAAAAATGGACATATTCATATGTTATGTGTACTTTTGTGTCCAATTTCTTTCATTTAACATAATGTTGGTAAACAATAAAGTCACAAACCTCATTGACTTTTGATGAAGTTGCCAAAGTAATTCAATGTAGAAAAAAATCTTTTCAACAATCAATGAACATCTATGTACAAAAAAAAAGCTTAACCCTTATATAAAAATTTACCTGAAATCAATTGTAGACTTTAGTGTAAAACCTGAAATTCCAAACTTTTAGAAGAAAACAAGAGGAATAATCTTTATGAATTTTGATAAAGCAAAATTTTTCTCAATAGGTTACAAATAGCACAAACCATTAAAAATTATTTGGCTAGCAGACTTCCAGTCAAGATGATGGAGTAGGTGTGCTGTGCTTGCCTCCTCTCATGGCCACATCAAAATTACAACTAAATTATAGAACAACAATCCCTGAGAACCACCTAAAGACTAGTTGACCATAACCTTTATAACTAAAGATATAAAAAAGAAGCCATGTCAAAAATGGTAGGATAGGCAGAGACAAGTAACACACTGGGCCCCTGTATGACAGGTTAAGAATCAGGATGGATATGCTGGCTGCAGTGGTCCACTCTAAGAGAGAGGCAAGAGATCCCAGCCCTACTGAGCACCAGTGCCGGGAAGAGGAGTCCCCACAACATCTAGCTGTTAAAATTAGTAGTGATTATAGATGAGTGAGGTGGGAGGCTACTGAAGTCCCCGGTCTTCCCCTTAAAGGGCCCACGCACAGATGGGCTCACTCATTCTGAGCTCCAGAATTGGAGCAGCAGCTTGAAAGTGCCAGGGACATACAAAGAGGAACTGAATTGTCTGGCTTCAGGCAAGGGATAGAAGGGCGGCTTTCTCCTAGACAGAAGTGCTGGCAGGTGCCAATTTTCCTTTGCTGAGTCCTCTACCCACCCAACCTGAAGGCTTAGGCTGGCACCAATTCTGAGTCTCCATCAAATTTGCTCCTGGTAATTCCCTGGGAACCCACCCCAGTCAACCCACAAACCATCCCAAAACTCTTTCAGTGGCTTTTCCTCACAAGATGCCAGTCTCAGCCCATGTGTAGACTTTCTTAAAATCTCTCAGAGGTCCACAAATCCCAAATAAGCAGTAGTTAGAATTAGCATGCTTGTACCTCTGGCTAAGCAGCTCCTGGCACTAGTGGCTATCAGCCTCAGTCAACAACACAGCCTCTCCCAGGTGCCTTCAAGTTCAGCACAGGCAGCCACCAATCCACAGATCATTTTTTAGCTCCTACCAGGTGTCCATGGGCCTGGCACAGGCAGTGGATGATCTGGCCTGTACCAAAGTCCCTCCTAAGAAGCCCCAGACCAACATACCCAGTGGCCAGCTTCAGATCACACCAGAGTACCACCTAAATAGCTCCACAAATGACACTCAAAGGGTAGACTCAGCAAGCACCAGAGCCTCACTACAGTGAATCCAAATCAGTAGAGTCAGCACCCCGCACAACAGCTCATCAGTGGTAGTCATGACCAGTCCTCATAGCCAGTCAGCCTGAGGATCAACCCCACCCATAGATATGCCAATAACAATCAAGGTTCGAATATAATAAGGGAAGTCTGTGCCAATGGACCCCATAGGACACCTACTGCATAAGGCCACTCTGCCAAAACTGGGGGATGTAACAGATCTACTTCGTTTACAGAAAAAATACATAAAGAGGCAGCCACAATGAGGAAACAAAGAAACATGTCCCAAGTGAAAGAATAGGACAAAACTCTAGAAAAAGGACTAAACAAAACAGAAGCAAGCAATCTGCCCACTGCAAGTTCAAAACACTGGTTCTAAGAATGTTAAAAAAAAATCATCAAATTTGTATGGAATAACAAAAGACCCCAAATTGCCTAAGTCATGCTGAGAAAAAAGAATGAGGCTGGACATATCACTCTTCCCGAGTTCAAATTATACTACAAAGCAAGAGTAATCAAAATGGTATGGTATTTGGCAGCAAAACAGACCCACAAACCAGTGGAACAGAATCAAGAGTTCAGAAATAAACCCATATTTATATGGGTAAATAATTTTCAACAAAAACATACAGTGGAGAAAGGAAAGCCTCTTCAATAAATGGTGCTGGGAAAATTGGAAGGCCACCTGCAAAAGAATGAAACTAGACTTTTGTCCATCACCGCACATCAAAATTAACTCAAAATGGATTAAGGACCTGAATATAAGACCTGAAACAATAAAATGCATAGAAGAAAACTTAGGAACTAACTCAAGGACCTTGAGCTTAAAGAGGATTTTATTAATTTGACCTCAAAGACAAGGGCAGTAAGAGCAAAAATAAATGAATGGGACGACATCAAACTAAAAAGCTTCTGCTCAGCAAAAGAAATCATCAACAAGGTAAAGAGACAACCATCTGAATGGGAAAATATATTTGCAAGCAACACATCTGATAGGGGCCTAATATCCATTATATACAAAGAACTCATACTACTCAATAACAACAAAAAACACAAACAATCCAATCAAAAAATGAGCAGAGGACCTGAACAGCCACTTCTCTACAGAGGACATACAGATGCTTAACATTGCTAGCTACTAGGTAAATTCAAATCTAAACCACAATGAGATACCATCTCACACCTGTTAGAATGGCTATAATCAACAGAACAAGTAATAACAAATGTTGAAGAGAATGCAGAGCAAAAGGAACCCTCATATACTGCTGGTGGGACTGCAAATTGGTACAGCCACTATAGAAATGGTATGAATGTTTCACAAAAAACTAAGAATTGATCTACCATATGATCCTGCAAACCCTCTACTGGGTATTTACCCCAAAGACTTGAAAAGGTATTTGCACACCGATGTTCTTAGCAGCACTGTTCACAGTGGGCAGGACATGGGAGCAACTGAAGTGTCTTATGATAGATGACTGGCTAAAGAAGCTGTGGTACATATATACAATGAAATATTACTCAGCCATAAGAAGAGATGAAATACTGCTATTTGCAACAATGTGGATGGACCTCAAGATAATTATGCTAAGCGAAATAAGCCAGACTGAAAATGTTGAAATCACATGATATCACATATGTGGATAGAAACCTAAAAGCAACAAATGAACAGGACAAACAAACAGAGACTTAGGATCATGGACAATAGACTAGTGATTATTAGAGGGTAGGAGGAGGGGGAGGAGGAAAGAGATAAACAGGATAAAGGGGGTCAAATATAAGGGGGTTTGGGGAGGGTGAAGTGGATTAAGGGGATCAAATATCTGAAGGAAACTGGACTCTGGGTGGTAATCATACAATAGCATATATAGATGTCAAACTATACTATACACCTGAAAATTATATAATTGTATTAACCAATGTTACCCCAATAAACTTAAAATAAAAATTAAATTATTTGTACTAGGTAATTTTTTTTTCAAAAAAAGGAATGTTCAGTAAACTTAGGGGAAGAATAGATGAAATCAGTAAGAATTTACACAAAGAGATAAAAACTATAAACAAGAACCAATCAAGAATGAAGAATACAATAACTGAAATGAAGAATACATTAGATGGAATAAACAGTAGATTAGATGAAGCAAAGAAAAGAATCAGTGATTTTGAACACAAGGTAGTAGAAAATGGCTAATTGGAACAGCAAAAAAAAAAAAAGAATTTTAAAAAATGAGGATGGTTTAAGGAGCCTCTGAGATAATATCAAGTGTAAAAACATTCAAATCATAAGGGTTCTGGAATAAAAAGAGAAAGGGCAGGAATTGAAAATCTGCTTGAAGAAGTAATGACGAAAAACTTCCCTAACCTGGGGAAATAAATAGACATAAAAGCCTAGGAACCACAGAGAATCCCAAACAAGATGAACCCAAAGAGGCCCACAGCAAGACACATCATAATTAGAATGCCAAAGATTAAAGACAAAGAGAGAATTGTTAAGGTAGCAAGAGAAAAGCAATTAGTTATGTACAAGGGAGCTCCCATAAGACTGTCAGTTGATTTCTCAACAGAAACTTTTCAGGCCAGAAAGGACTGGCATGAAATATTTAAAGTGATGAAAAGCAAGGACCCTCAAACAAGATTACTCTACCCAGCAAAGCTATTATTTAGAGCAACAGTCCCCAACTTTTTTGGCACCAGGAACTACGTGCTTCTCTGAGAAGCTAATACCTGATGATCTGAGGGTAGAGCTGAGGTGGTGATGCTAGTGCTGGGGAGCAGTTGCAAATACAGATGAAACTTTGCTTGCTTGCCCACCAGCTACATCCTGCTGTGCAGTGTGGTTCCTAACAGGCCACAGACTGGTACTGGTCCATGGCCCAAGAGTTAGGGACCCCTGATTTAGGTGGACAGATAAGGAGCTTCCCAGACAAGAAAAAAAATGAAAGAGTAAATCATAAGCAAACCAGCATTATAAGAAATATTAAAGAGATTTCTTTAAGAAGAAAGGGAAAAAAGATAAAAAAATATATAAATAATAAAGTAATAACTTTCAATATTTACTTTATATGTAAATAGATTAAATGCTTCAATCAAAAGACCTACAAGAGACCCGCTTGATGAAGTTGCCAGGGTAAATAGAAATGAAAAAAAATGCTAGGTTAGCAATATTTAAATCAGATATAATAGACTTTAAAACATAAGCTATACCAAGAGATAAAGAACATTTCATATACAATAACCAAGATATAGAAGCGACCGAAGTATCCTATGATAGACAATTGGATAAAGAAGATATGGTACGTATATGCAGTGGAATATTACTCAGCCATAAAAAGGAATAAATCTTAACATTGCAAACAGTACAGATGGATCTAGAGGGTGTTATGTTAACTGAAATAAGTCAAACAAAGACATACCATATTATTTACTTACATGTGAAATCTAATAAATAAATAAATAAATAAATAAATAAATAATCAAAACAGAAACAAACTCATAGATACAGAGAACAAACTGATCATTGCTAGATGGGAGGGGGGTTAAGAGGCTGGGTGAAAAAGGTGAAGGAATTAAGAAATACAAATCGGCAGTTATAAAATAATCATGGGCATGTAAATTAAGGCATAGAGAATATTGTCAATAATATTGTAATACATATGTATGGTGCCAGGTGAGTAATAGACATATGGGGGGATCATTTTGTAAGTTATATAAATGTCTAACCACTGTACTGTATACCTGAAAGTAATATAATATTAAATGCCAACTGTAATTTAAAAAATTTTTAAAATTGGATATATTGGACTTCATTATACTTTGAAACTATTCTTGAAAGACACTATTAAGAAAATTTAAAAAGTAAGCCACAGAATGGAAGAAAATATTTGTAAAATACTTACCTGATAAAGAACTTATAATCAGAATCATAAAGGGTTCTCAAAATTCTATAATAATACCAACTAGTATGGCTAAAATTAAGAAATCTGACAGCACCATGTATGGATGAGTATGCAGAGCATATGCTACTCTCATATATTTCTGGTGGGAGGGAAAAATAATCCAAACACTTTGGAAGTTTCTTATAAAGCTGAACACATACTTACCATAGAACCCAGTGATCTCATTCCCAAGGATTTAACCCAAGAGAATTGAAAAGATATATCCACACAAAATCCAAATGTTCATTACTTTATTCGTAATCATGAAAAACTGGAAAATACCCAATGATCTGCAACTGGTGAAGGAATAAACAATATGGTACCTCCATACAAAGCATTACTACTTATCAGTAAAAAGGAGTGAGCTACTGATACACATGCTACAACATGGATGATTCTTGAAAATATATACCAAGTGAAAAAAGTCATATAAAAAAAAGTTTATATACTGAAAGATTTCATCATATTCTGGAAAAGGCAAAACTATAAGAACAGAAATCATATCAGTGCTTGCCAAAGGCTGGACTGGAATTATAGGATTGATTTCAAGGGGTAAGGGAGAACATTTGGGATCATTAAAATATTCTATATCTTGAGTACAGTAGAAATTTACATTTGTCCAAACATCCAACTGTATACCTTTTCAGGGTGAATTTAAATCTCAATAAATTTGACTTAAAAAAAACATTTATTCATGTGGTTTTATGTAGCTATCATTCTTAAATTGTTGCCTTAGATTATGTCACTGTATGAATATAACACAATTTATTTACTTATTACTGATGGGCTTTGAAGTATTTGTCATTTTGGGCTATTACAAATAATCCTGCTATGAACATTCTTTTTACATATCTCATGGTGCATGTGCATGCAATTCTGTTGAGTAAATACTTAGGAGTAAAAATGCTGTCATAAGGTATGCATATCTTCAACTTTAATAGATAATGCCGAATTTATTTTATGAAGTGATTGTAACAATTTTACTCTCACCAGCAGTACATGAGAGTATCCTTTGTTCCACATCTTTGCCAACAGTCAGTATTGTTAATCTTTTTTCTTTTTTAATAGCCAGTATAATGAGTGTGTAATGATATTCATTGTGGTTTCATTTTCCCTGATAACTAATGATATTTAGCACTTTTCCTTAAGTTTATTAGCCATTTTTATTTTCTCTTGTGTATTCCTATTAAGAATATCTTGTTCATTTTTTTCTAGTGTTCGTCAGTCTTTTTTTTCCAATTTGTAGTAGTCCATTATGTTGTCTCTTTGTTGATTTTGTGTGCTGCAAACATCTACACAGGGGCTTGCTCTTTCATCTGTAACTGGTGTTTTTTGTTGAAAATAAGTCTATAATTTTAATGTAGTCCAATTTATTATTCCTTTTCTTTATATTTGGTGTTTTGGGTCTTGTTTAAGAAGTTTTCTTCTAACCTAAGGTCAAAAGATATTTGTTTTTTCTATTCTAAAAGCTTCATTATTTTGACTTAAACATTTATACTTACAATTCACCTTAAATTGCTTTTTCTGTATAACGTAAGATAAGAGTTAATATTAGTTTTTGTCCATATAGCTAGTCAACTATCCAAGCATGATTTATTCGAAAACAAATTCACCTTTTCCCCTCTGCTCATAAACCAAGTATTCGTGTACATATGAGCCTGAGTTGGTGCATATTTAAAACTGTTTTTTGTTTTGCTTTGTTTTAGCATTAAATCTTGAAAGACAGATTGTCTTGATACAAAGTTGTTTCTGTTTGATACTTTCATTTAGGGTGACCTGACTTCTTGTGACCAAGGTGAATTCTGAGTTTATTTTTGAATACTGCTCTACTGATAGCTTACTTAGTATGTTTCTTTTGGGAAGTCTGATGTCAGTCTAATTCTCTTGGTATTATGAGTTGTTTAGTCTTTCTAGACCCGGTGGCTCTAAAACTATTTTATTTTAAAGTCTCATTTTTTTTTTTTTTTTACCAAAAATTGTCTTGGAGTTGAACCTGGAGTCACCTTTACATGGTATCCAGTGGACCTTTCAATCAGGTAGATGCAAACGTTAATTTATCTCTGGAAAGTTTTCTTGGATTATAGTTTTAAATATTAATTGTTCCATTGGTTCATTTTTCTTCTTTAGGGGTTCCTAATATATGTATCTTGGCTCTTCTTTGCCTGTTTTCTATTTAAATAATTTTCTCTCTGGTCCTTTTCTACTTTCTTCATCTTATTTTTTATTTTTTGGCTATTTTCCTACTGTTTTTCAATATTCTTTATAAAATTTTCATATTCCCCTTTGGGCACTTTTAAAATTTAGTCTTCATTTCTGATATGACTCTTTCTTCCCTTTCTTTTCTGAATTTAATCAACTCATTTCATTTCTTATTTTCTTTGCTCATTTCTTTTAAGCTTTGAATTTCTGATCCAGTGAGTTTTTCAAATCTTTATGTTCTTATTTTAGGTTAGTACAGATTAGAATGTTGTGTTATAGTTTTCTTCTGTTTCTTGGTTTTAAGGATGTTTTCATCAACTGAAATGCTCTAATTTCCCTTTTCTGTTTTCTCATTGTAGCTTTGTATAGATGAAAACTATGTATATGTATGCATTCCATGAATAGGATTGGTGGTGACAGTGGGGTTTTACAAATTGCCACCTCAAGAATCTCCTTCCTCTTCTGTCAATGTAGCTAAGCACATCTTGCTTCACAGCTGGTTTAAGGAAACAGTATGAGTGTGTGTGTGTGTGTGTGTGTGTGTGTGTGTGTGTGTGTGTAATGAAATATATACATATATACACATATATATGTGTGTATGTATGTATTATATATATAATGTGAATATACATTATATATATATAATGTGTGTGTATATATATGTATATATATATAATGTAGGGAGGTTCATGCATTCTTTGACTTTGACTTTTTTGGCTCTTTTGTCTTCTAAGATTCTACATTGCCATCTCTTATTAATTGTTTGCCTTTTACCATCCAAAATTCAGGTCATTCTTCCTCTCTTTTCTAGCATTTATGTGAGGATGTTCATATCCACAGAAAAGTTTAAATAATTTTCCAGCCAACATTCACTCATGTATCACTTAAGATTCTACAATTGATGTTTTATAATTCTTGCTTATCGCATATTGGTGAAACTGTCCCTCTAACCATCCATTAATCGATTTTATTTTTGATTCCTTTCAAAGTAAATTGTCCACATCGGTACATTTTGCCTTAAATATTTTATTATGTATATTATTAAATAGAGTTCAATATTTCTTTACAATTTTAATGTAACATATACATACAATGAAATTCATTAATATTTAGTTTACATATGCTAAATTTTAATAGTTGCATGTACATCTGTATAACTCAAACCCTTATCAAAATATAGACTATGACCATCACTCTAGACAATTTCCTTATGCCCCTTTCCAGTAAATTCTCTACCCCATACAGAGACAACATTATTATGAATTTTCCACCATGAATTAGTTTTACCTTTTCTAGTATTTCATATAAATGGAAACATATAGTATCTACTTTTTTGTGTAGGCTTATTTCTCTCAGTGTAATGATTTTGGGGATTCATCTGTTATTTTAATTTTTCAGTAATTCATTTCTTTTTATTTCTGAGTAGTCTTCTATTGTATGAATATAGTGGAGATTATTTATTCTCCTGTATGTGGACTTTTGAGTTGCTTCCAATTTGAGGCTATTAGAAAAAAGTTGCTGAGAATATTCTTGGACTGGTATTTTTGCATATACGTGTTTCATTTCTACTGGATTACAGTGAGGAGTGGGATTGATGAGTCATGAGGTATTTTGAACTCTATAAGAAACTTGCCCTTATCCAAAGTAGTTGTATAATTTTACACTCCCACCAAAAACGTTGGAAGATCTGCAAACTTACTAACATTTTATGTTATCAGTCTTTTTAATTTTAGCAATTTTTAAGTTTTCTTTGATGAAGTTTAAAACTTTTGCCCAGTTTCATTGAGTTATTACTCTTTATATTATTGACTTGTAGGCATTCATACATTTTGATACCATTTCTTTGTCAGATATGTTTGCAAATATTTACTCCTAGTCTGAGGTTTATCTATTTACTTTCTACATGCATCTTTTTAAGAGCATAAACAGTTTGGGCAGCCTGATTAATCAATTTTATCTCTTACGCTTAATGTTTCTTTGACTTGCCTGGGAAATTTTCACTTACATTCAAGTCATGAAGATATTCTAAATTTTCTTTTAAAAGCTTTATGGTCCATCTAAAATTAAATTTTTGTATGCTGTGAGATAGGGGGTTAAAGTTTATTTTTTTTCCCATATGGTTATACAGTTATTCCAGCAAAATTTACTTATTAATTTTCTTATTTTGTGTGTGTGTGTGTGTGTATTCCTTGAGATTTTCTGAATAAATAACCATGCCATTTAAAAATGGGAACAGTTTTACTTTTTATTTTATGATCTTTATATCTTCCATTTCATATTCTTGCCTCATTACAATGGCTAGGACTTCTAGTTTAATATTCATTAGAAGTGGTAAGAATGTGAATCCTTGCCTTGTTTCTGATCTTAGAAAAAAATATTAAATATTTCATAATTAATATGATACTAGTTGTAAGTTATTCATAAATGTCCTTGATCATTCTGAAGAAGTTACCTCTATTCCTAGCTCAATGAGAGCTTTTGTCATGGAAGGGTATTAAGTTTTCTTTCTAAAAAATAATCCTCCTCTCCTAGAAGAAATACCTATCAAGGCTACCACCTCGAGTCTCATATACTTTTCTTTTTTTGCTTTAAAGAATCTATTTTTAAGTAGCAGGCTTCAAAGGCAAGATTTGATCCTTAAAATACAGCTATTTATGATGCAATTATGAATAATCAACTTTCCCTGAGCTTAACTGTAACAGATGCAGTTTCCTAATCAAGGGACTATACTCTTTGTTGCACAGTAAACCACCTCACATCTTTCAGTAAGAAAAATCACTAAATCTGAATAGTAAAGACATCACCCAATGAATTAGAACAGTTAATTTTCTTTAAATATTTCTTTGTGGGAGGGGACACCTACTCAACTAGAGAGTTTTTTGTTTGTTTTGATTTTTGTTTTTTGTGTGTTTTTTTGTTTGTTTGTTTTTCACCCATTATGCCATGAATTCCTAGGGAATGGGTTCCAGCAGCACAGGCTCCTTCCCATTGCTTTTCACAAAGTGTGCTTCTCTGGGTGGCGCAGACTAATGATTCAATTGAACCCAGATACTTTTCTCTTTGGCTTTCTTTTTTGTATAATTTTCCTTCACATGTTTCAGGAAGCTGTCCCAACCCTTAAAGTACTTAATATGCTCAATACGTACATTAATTCTCTTGGCAAGAATCTTGCCCTTAATTTGCTTATTTAACAATGCCAACTGCATGCTGGGTAACATCGTAAACTCTTCCAGTTTTATCATGGTAACATTTGTGGGGCACTCCTTTGGAACAGTGCCCATTCTCTTGATGTCTACAATATCATCTTTCTTGTAGATTCTCATGTATGTGGTCAAAGAAACAGCTCCATGTTTTCTAAAAGGCCTAGAGAACATAGAGCGAGAAGGTGCCTTTGCTCCTTCCCTTTGTGTTGGTCATTTGGGCGGTTCTGACCAAAAGGAAGTGAGTCCCAAAAACTTTCATTTCCCTTCCCTTTATAGGATTCTGATCTGCCAAGACTATTTTTCAGAATTTTTAATTTTCAACAGCTTTATTGACATATAATTTATATACCATGCAATTCACCCATTTAAATTGTACAATGGTTGTTAGTATATTCACAGGTAACTGCATCACCACAGTAAATTTTATGACATTTTTATCATCACAAGAAGAAATCTTGTATCCTTTACTATAGCCCTGTTATCGCTCCATTCCTTGACCCCAGCTCTAAGCAACAAGTAATATACTTTCTCTCTCTATAGACATTCCCATTCTGGACTTTCTCATGAATGGATTAGAATGCAGTCTTTTGTAACTTGCTTCTTTCATTTAGCATAATGTTTCCAAGGTTCTTCTATGTTGTAAAATGTGTCAGTATTTCATTCTTTTTTTATGCCAAATAAGATTCCATTCTATGATTATACTATATTTTGTAATTCACTCATCTACTGATGGACAATGGGTTGTTTCTACATTTTGACTATTATAAATAATGCTGCTATTAACATTCACATACAAGTTTCTGTGTGGATATATGTTTTTACTTCTTTTGGTCTATTCCCTAGAGTGTAATCCTGGGCCTTACAGAAACCTGTTTACTCGTTTGAGGAACTGCCAAACTGTTTTCCAAAGTGGCTGAATTGTTTTTACTTTCCCACCAGCAATGTATAAGGGCTCTAATTTCTCCACAGCCTCACCAACAATTATTGTTATCTGACTTTTCAGTTCTAGCCATCCTACTAGGTATGAGGTATCGTGTTGTGGTTTCAATATGCATTCTATTGATAACTACTGATGTTGAGCTTGATTTCCATTTGTGTATCTTCTTGGGAGAAATGTCTATTCAGGTATTTTGCCCATTTTTTAACTTAGTCATTTTTCTTTTACTATTGCATTGGAGGAGTTATTTATACATATTCTGGATATAAATCCTTTATCAAATATATGATTGCAAAACTTTCATTCTGTGGAATGTCTTTTCACTTTCTTGATGGTGTCCTTTGAAACACAAAAGTATTAAATTACAATGAAGTTTTTATTTTAATGTTTGTACTTTTGCTAAGAATTCTTTGCCAAATCTGAATTAGTTTCTTCTTCCCCAGAGTTTTTGCTATTCTTAACATCTTGCGTTAATGTGCTATATTTGTAACTGATATGCCAATACTGATAAATTGTTATTAAAGTTATATTTATGTTAGTGTTCACGCTTTGTGTTGTATAATTCTATAGGTCTGACAAATGCATAATGTCATGTATCCACCATTACCTTATTATAAAATATAGTCTCATCATCCTAACAATCCCATGCTCCTCTCTTCCCACCTCTCTCCCCACTCCAAACTCCTGGGAACCACTGATCTTTTTACTATCTCAATAGATACACCTTTTCCAAAAGTCATATAGTTGGAATTATACAATATATAACCTTTCAGACTGGCTTCTTCCACTTAAGTATATGCATTTAAAGTTCTATCCATGTCTTTTTGTGATTTGAGAGCTCATTTGTTTTATAACTGAATAATATTTCATACGTACCAATTTATTCATTCACCTACTGAAAGACATCTTATTTGCTCCCAATTTTGGCAATACAGAAAGAAGCCATTATACACATTCATATGCAGGATTTTCTGTGGATGTTTCAACTCATTTGGGGGAAATATCTAGGAATATAATTAGTGGGTCATATGGCAAAATCATGTTTACCTTTGTAAGAAACTGCCAAACTGTCTTCCACCAGCAATGAATGAGAGTTCCTGTATTTCCACCTCCTCACCAGCATTTGGTATTATCAGTCTTGTGAATTTTAGCCAATTTAATATATGTGTAGTAGTATCTCATTGTTTTAACTTGCAGTTCTCTAATAATATATAACATTGAGCATCTTTCCATATACTTATTGATCCCCTTTGTATACTTCTTTAGATTATTGTTTATTCAGACTTTCTGCCCACTTTTGAGGGGGTACTTTTTAAATACAGCTTTTAGAGCAGTTTAGGTTCACAGCAAAATTGAATAGAAGGTACAGAGATTTCCCATATAGTCCCAGTCTCCACATAATACACAACAACTCCCTCTAGCAACATCCTGCACCAGAATGGTCCAAGTGGTACAACTGATAAACTTACATTAACATACAGTAATCATCCAAAGTCCACAGTTTACATTAGGGTTCACTCTTGGTGTTATATATTCTATGGGTTTTGACAAATGTCAAAATGGCATGTATCCACCACTAAGCATGATAGAGAATTGTTTCACTGCCATAAAATACCACTGTACTTCAGCTATGCATCCCTCCCTCCTACCTAATTCCTAATCAGGCAACAACTGATCTTTTTACTGTCTCTATATTTTTGCCTTTTCCAGATGCCATGTAAGTAGAATCACACAGTATGTAGACTTTCCATATTGGTTTCTTTCATTTAGGAATGCGCATTTCAATTTTCTTCATGTCTTTTCATGCCTTGATAACTCATTTTTAAAAAAATTTTATATCTTTAATTATCAGTGAGAGAATTCTAATTATTTTTTTATTATGGTGACATTGGTTAACAAAATCTAATAAGTTTTAGGTGTACAATTTAACTATATATATAATTGTGTGTTCACCACCCATAGTTAGATTTTCTTCTGTCACCACATATTTGACCCTTTTTACTCCATCTACCTCTCCCCTCCCCTCTCCACCCTATCCTCTGGTAACCACTAGTCTATTGTCCATGTCCATGAGTCTCTGTTTGTTTGTCCTGTTCGTTTGTTGCTTTTAGGTTTATATCCCACATATAAGTGATATCATGTGTTTTTCGACTTTTTCTTTCTGGCTTATATCGCTTAGCATGATTATCTTGAGGCCCATCCACGTTGTTGCAAATAGCAGTATTTCATCTCTTCTTATGGCTGAGTAATATTCCATTGTATATACGTACCACAACTTCTTTAGCCAATCATCTATTGTAGGATACTTCGGTTGCTTCCATGTCTTGGCCACTGTGAATAATGTTGCTATGATCATCATTGTGCAAATACCTTTACAAGTCTTTGAGGTAAATACCCAGTAGAGGAATTTGCTGGATCATATGGTAGATCAATTCTTAGTTTTTTGAGAAACCTCCATACTGCTTTCCATTGTGGCCATACCAATTTGCAGTCCAACCAGAAATGTATGAGGATTCCTATTTCTCCAACATCCTCTCCAGCATTTGTTATTATTTCTCCTGTTCATTATAGCCATTCTAATAGGTGTGAGATGGTGTCTCATTGTGGTTTAGATTTGAATTTTCCTAATAGCTAGCGATGTTGAGTGTCTTTTTCATACATTTGTTGGCTATCTGTATGTTCTCTGGAGAAAAGTGGCTGTTCAGGTCCTCTGCTCATTTTTTTGATTGGATTGTTTGTGTTTTTTGTTGTTATTGAGTAGTATGAGTTCTTTGTATATTTTGAATATTAGGCCCTTAGTGGAGGTGTTGCTTGCAAATATATTTTTCCATTCAGATGGTTGTCTCTTTACCTTGTTGATGATTTCTTTTGCTGAGCAGAAGCTTTTTAGTTTGATGTAGTCCCATTCATTATTTTTGCTCTTACTGCCCTTGTCTTTGAGGTCAAATTCATAAAATCTTCTTTAAGCCCAAGGTCCTTGAGTTAGTTCCTAAGTTTTCTTCTATGCATTTTATTGTTTCAGGTCTTATATTCAGGTCCTTAATCCATTTTGAGTTAATTTTGATGTGCGGTGATGGACAAAAGTCTAGTTTCAATTTTTTGCAGGTGTCTTTTTAATTTTCCCAGCACCATTTATTGAAGAGGCTTTCCTTTCTCCATGGTATGTTTTTGGCTCTTTTGATGAAAATTATTTGCCCATATAAATATGGGTTTATTTCTGATCCAAATGTCTATTTTTCTGCCAAGACCATGACATTTTGATTAATGTCACTTTATAAATTATAATTTTATAATTTGAAGTCAGGCAAAGTGATACTTCCAGTCTCATTCTTTTTTCTCAGGATGGCTTTGGCAACTTGAAGTTTTTTGTGCTTCATACAAATCTGATAATTTTTTGTTCTATTTTGATGTGGATTGCATTAAATCTGTATAATGATTTAGGTAATAAGGTCATTTTAACTATGTTGATTCTACCAATCCAAGAACATGGACTATCTTTCCATTTCTTTGTATCTTCTTCAATTTCTTTTAATAGGGTCCTGTAGTTTTCATTATATAGGTCCTTCACATGTTTCATTAAATTTATTCCTAAGTATTTTTGTTGTTGTTGTTGCAATTGCAAAAGGAATTATTTTTTCCGCTTCTTTTTTCTGACACTTCATTATTAGAGTATAGCAACGCTATGAATTTTTGAACATTGATTTTGTATCCAGAAAATTTACTGTATTTGCTTATTGTTTCTAGTAGTGTTCTTGTGGAGTCTTTAGGGTTTTCTATATAGAGAATCATGTCATCCACAAATAGTGACAGTTTGACTTCTTCGTTTCCATTTGGATGCCTTTTATATCTTTCTCTTACTGCTGATTGGCCTATTTAGATTTTCCAATTCTTGATTCAGTCTAGGAAGGTTGTATTTTTCTAAGTACTGGTCTATTTCTTCTAAGTTATTGAATTTCATGTTATATACTTTTTCATAGTATTCTTGTATGATCCTTTGTATTTCTGCAGTGTCTGTTGTAATTTCATCTCTTTCATCTCTGATTTTATTTGTGTCCTTTGTCTTTTTTCTTTAGTGAGTCTAACCAAGGTTTTGTCAATTTTATTAACCTTTTCAAAGAATCAGGTCTTTGTTGCATTTATTTTTTCTATTGTTTTTTGTTTGTTTTCAATTTTATTAATTTCTGCTCTAATTTTGATTATTTCTTTACTTCTGTTGACTTTAGGCTTCATTTGTTCTTCCCTTTCTAGTTTTTTTAAGATGAAGTGTTTAAGTTATTTATTTGGGCTCATTCTTGTTTTTGGAGATAGGCCTGTAATGATATGAACTTTCCTCTTATGATGGCTTTTGCCATGTCCCAAAAGTTTTGATATGTTATATTATCATTATCATTAGTTCCAATGTATCTCGTGATTTCTCCTTTTAGCATGTTTTTTAATCTCCAGGTAGTTATGGTTCTTTTTACAGTGGTTCTCTAGTTTTAAAGTATTATGATCATAGAGTATGGTTGGTATAATTTCAACTGTCTGATATTTGTTGAGTCTATCTTTATGTTCTACTATGTAATCAATCCTTGAGAATGTTCCATGTGCACTAGAAAAAAATGCATAAGCAGCTGTTTTGGAATGGAAAGCTCTGTAAATGTCAATTATGTCCAGTTGGTCTAATGTGTCATTTAAGGATATTATTTCCTTACTGATTTTCTGTTTTGATGATCTATTCATATCCAACAGTAGAGTATTTAGGATCCCTACTATAATAGTGTTTTGGTCTGTTTCTCCTTTAGTTCTGTCAGTAATTGCTTTATATTTTTCGGGGCTCCCAAAAAATAGATATTAATAATTGTTATGTCTTCTTGGTGAATGATGTTCTTTATTATTATGAAGTGCCCCTCAGTATCTTTCTTTACTTTTTTGATTTTGAAGTCTATTTCATCCAATAATAGTACTTCTACTCCTGCTTTTCTCTGAATGCCATTTGCTTAAAATATCATTATCCACCCTTTCACTGTAGTCTATATTTGTCTTCGGAACTGAGATGTGTCTCCTGAAGGCAACATATGATTAGGTTTTGTTTTTTGATCCAATCTGCTACTCTGTGCCTTTTTGTTTGTGAGTTTGGTCCATTTACATTTACAATGATTATTGAAATATGAGCTCTTCTTATAGCCATTTTATCTTTTGCTCTCTGGTAGTTCGGTGTTTCCATTGCTTCCTTGTTCTTGTGTTTCTGTTTTCTTTATTTTAGTTGGGTTTTATGGGTTTTCTCTCTGGTCCTTCTTGTTTTATGTTATATACTTCGATTCTAAATCTTTGGCCTGTGGTTACCATTACGAATATGGAAAGGATAGTGATATATATACAGTTGTCCCTTTTCTTCTGTGCATGTCTTATTTCCATTCCCCTTTGCAAATTTAGATCTTTGACTCCTCCCCTTTTCAGTCATTGTCTCAATTTGTCCCTATGTATGCTAAATGTTCATTACTATCATGCTATAGCAAATCTCTTCTTATTTTAAGCTTATAATGCCCTGTTCGTTAGTAAGGGTTGCACTCCTCTGCTTCCATCAGCCTGCTAGTCAGTCACATTACTCCTAATTATGCATTTTTTTTGGCATTTCATTTAACGTGAACTGACCTCTTTCAGAATTTCCATGTTGCAGGCCTCATAGTGGAAAATTCCCTCAATTTTTTGTATATCTGGAAGGGTCTTAATTTCACCTTTATATCTACAGGAGAGCTTATCTGGATACATTATTCTTGGTCAGTAGTTCCTTTCATTTAATAGTTTGAATATTTGATTCCACTGCTTTCTGGCTGGTAAATCTACTGTGTTTTCCTTTATAGGTTACTGTTCTTTTCCCTGTTGCCCTGAGAATTCTGTCTTTGTCATTGATTTTTGATAATTTTAATATGATAATTTAATGGGTTTTCCTTCATGGGTTGCCGTCTCTTCTTTGGCTTCCCTGAGAATTCTTTGTGTTTGATTTCTGATAATTTTAATACAATGTATCTTGATGAAAGCCTTTTTGAGTTGAGATAGTTAGGTGTTCTGTTGACCTCTTGAATTCCATACTCCAGCTTATTCCTTATATTTGGGAAATTCTCATCAACTATTTGTCTGAAAATGATTTCTAATTCTTGCTCCTTTCCCTCCCTTTCTAGAATTCCCATTATTCTTCTGTTTCCTCTCCTGATGGTATCAGATAGTTCTTATATTTCTCTTTCATTATTTTTCATTCTTTGGTTTCTGTTCTTTCTGATTTATTTCTAGATTTGTCTTCGATATCACTGATCCTTTATTTGGTTGCCTCTATTTCCCAAGCTTGTTATTTCATTTTTCAACTCTTGCAGTGTGTTCTTTATCCCCAGAAGGTCTATTTGTTTTTTTTTTTTTTGAGGGTTTCAATCTCCTTGCTAAAGAACTCATTCTGCTCATTTAGTTGTTTTTTCAATTCCTGAAATTGTTGAGGTGATTCATTTCGGATCTCAATGAGTTTTTTCAGAAGTACCATCTTGAATTCTCTGTTATTTAAGTCACATATTTCTATGTCTGTAAGCTTATTTTCTGGAGATTTTTCTCTTTCTTTGTGAGATGCCTTGTCACCTTGACTATTCATGGTATTTAATGGACCATTTCTTTACCTAGGAATTAATGGATGTGTGTTCCAATGTTTTTTTTCCATCAAGAAGATTTATTATATAAAGTTCTGTGTAGTTTATTGCAAAGAAGGTGTTTTTCTTTTGGTTTCTAGTAGGTGGCATCTAAACCTCTTGGATCTCTGCTTTATATAGTGTTAATAATGTCTTTTTTTCTCTTATAGATGTTTAAATCATGCTCATTACCTTCAGTTCCTGTCAGTGTTAGTGACAGTTTCAGTAGCATTTGCTCAGATTCCCCTCGGGCTCTGCGGCGTTCTGTCTCAGAGGATATGGGAGGAGGGGCCCTTTGGGTTGGGGGTTGGAGGCTGTGGCTCAGCCTCAGTTTTGCAACTGCAGCTGGTAAAAATCAACTCTTGTTTTTCTGCCATCCCTGCTTTTATGCTGTACCTGTTTCTCTGCCTTCTGCCTTGATACTGGGAACTGCCACTGGCCTCATAGAGCTCACAGCACTCTCAGGCAGAGCTGTTCAGGGAATTCCCCACTCCTTCTCCCCTTCCCCTCCTCCTACAGGGAGCTCTGGCTGCAAGAGGCCACTTCTTTGCTTCTCTCAGTCTACTGCCCGATAGCTGGGGTTCTGGCCTGTGGTAGCTCCTATGCGCAGATCCCACGCTCAGACGTGCTGTTGTGCAGTTTGGGTGTTTTCTGTTGAGTTTTAGGTGATCAGCTTATTGTTGTTTCAAGGGGAGAGATCTGGGAACTTCTCTCATACCACCATGTTTAATCCAATCTTATGGTAGCTCTTATGTGCAGATCCTACACTCAGGTGTGCTGGTGTGCAGGTTGGGTGGTTTTTGCTGAGTTTTAGATGTTCAACTTATTATTGCTTCAAGGGCAAAGATTTGGGTACATCTCTCACTCTGCCATGTTTCTGATGTCACTCCTCCTCATTTCTTTATAGTGCTGAATAATATGTCATTGTCTGGATATACCAGAGTATATTAATCTATTCATCTACTGTAGGACACCTTGGTTACTTGCGAGTTTTGGCATTTATGAATAAAGCTGCTATAAACATCTATGTGAAGGTTTTGTGTAAATATAATTTTTCAACTCCTTTGGGTAAAACCAAGGAGGATGATTGCTGGATCATATGGCAAGAGTATGATTAGTTTTGTAAGAAATTTCCAAACTGTTTTCCAAAGTGGACACATCATTTTTCATTCCACCAGCCATGAATGAGATTTCCTGTTGCTCCACATTCTCACCAGTATTTAGTATTGCCAGTTTTAGATTTTTGCCATTCCAATAGGTGTGTAGTGTTTCTTCTTTTTTAATTCGATCGTTTTCTTAATGAGTTTTAAGAGTTCTTTGTACATTTTTAATACAAGTATTTTATCAGATATGCATTTTGCAAATATGTTCTCCTAGTCTGTGGCTTGTCTTTCATTTTTAAAGTGTTTTCTGGAGAGAAGTTATTCATTGTAATGAGGTCTAACCTATCTATTTTTTCTCTCATGGATGCTGTTTTGGTCTTGTATCTAGCTCATCACCAAACCAAAGTCACGTAGATTTTTTATGTGTTATATTCAAGAAATTTTATAATTTTGTATTTTATATTTAGTTTGATATGTTTTTAGTTAAATTGTAAAAGGTGCAAGGTCAGTGTCTAAATTATTGGGGGTTTTTTGCATGTAGATGTCCAGCTTGAACATTTGTTGACAAAACTTCCTCTCTCCACTGAATTGCTTTTTCTCCTTCATCAAAGATCAGTTGCCTATATTTATGTGGTTTTATCTCTGTACTGTCTGTTCCACTGATTTAGCAATCTATTATTTTGCTAATATTGCATTATCTTGATTACTGTACTTTATAGTAAGACGTCAAGTCAAATCATGTTAGGCTGCTAATGTTGCTCTTCTTGTTAAGTATCGTGTTGGCCATTCTGGGTCTTTTGTTTTTCCATATAAACTTTAGAATCAGTTTGTCTAATCCAAAAATAACTTACTTGATTTTTTAAAATTGAGAGTGCATTAACTCTATAGATCAAGTTGTGCCATCTTACTATTGAGTCTTCCTGTCTGTGAACTTGGGTATCTCTTCATTCATTGAGATTGTCTTTGATTTGTTTCATCAGAGTTTTGTAGTTTTCCTCAAATAGATCTTGTACATATTTTGTGAGATTCATACCTAAGTATTTTATTTTAGGAGTGCTAATGTAAATGGTACTGTTTTTAATTTCATATTCCAATTGTTTGTTGCTGGTATAAAGCAATGCAATTGATTTTTAAGTATTAAACTTATATCCTGCAATCTTCATATGTAAACTTATTATTACCAGGAAGGTTTTTTTGTTTGTTTGTTTTGTAAGTTCTTTGTGATTTCTATATGGATAATCCTGTAATTGGGAACAAAATCAGTTTTATTTCTTTTTTTCCAACCTATATAACTTTTACTGTCACATTGCATTAGTTAGAACTTCCTAATTCCTTGATGCAGCATAGGAGTGGTGAGAGGGAAGATCCTTGACTTGATTCTGATCTTAGCAAGAATGCATCTAGTTTCTCAACATTAAGTATGTTAACTGTAGACTTTGTGTAGGTTTTTAAAATGAAATTGAAAAAGTTCTCTATTTCTAGTTTGTTGAGTTTATCATTAATGTCTTGGATTTTGTCGAATGCTTTTTCCACATCTATTGATATAATCAAAAGACTTTTCTTCTTTAGTATGTTGTGATAGATTACATTAATTGAACCAATCTTGCAAGCTGAGTTGAATCCCACTTGGTCATAGTGTATAATTCTTTACTATATTACTGAATTTTATTTGTGAATACTTTTTAAAGATTTTGCATCTATATTCATGAGAGATATTGGTCTGTAGTTATGTCTGGTTTTGGTATCAAGGCAATGAAACAAATTGGAAAGTTTTCCCTCCTCTTCTATCCAGAAAGTGAGTGTATAAATGTGTTATTAATTCTTTAAACATTTGGTAGAATTCTCCAGTAAAACAGTCTGGGCCTGATTGTTGCTCTGTGATGGTTAAAAAATTAAAGTTGAATTTCCTTAATAGTTACATGATTATTCAAATTACAAATTTTATATTGGGTGAGTTGTAGTAGTTTGTTCTTTTTGAGGAATTTGGTCCATTTGATCTAAGTTGTCAAATATATGTGTAGAGTTGTTTGCCATGTTTCATTATTATTCTTTAATGTCTGCAGGGTCTACAATGATATTCCTTATTTCATTCTTGACATTACTAATTTGAGTCTTCTCTATTTTTTTCTTTCAGTCCTATGAAAGTTTTGTCAATTTTATTGATATTTTCAAAGAACCAGTCTTTTGTTTCATTTGAGTTTCTCTATTGATTTTTGATTTTCTATTTCATTCTTTTCAGCTCTTTACTAATTTTTGCATTCTCATTGGGCCTATTTTAATCTTTCTCCCTAGTTTCTGAAAGTAGGAGCTTAGATTGATTTTAGATCTTCCCTTTTTTTCTAATGTATGTATTTAGTTTCATAAATTTCCCTTTCAGCATGGCTTTAGTTTTGTCCCATAAATTTTAATATATTTTCATTCAGTTCAACATATTTTTAAAAACTTTCCCGTGAGACTTTAACCCATGGCTTCTTTAGAAGTGTGTTGTTTAGTCTCTAAGGGTTGAGTATTTTCTTTTAATCTTCTGTTACTGATTTCTAGTTAATTCCATTGTGGCCAGAGGACACGTTTTTAAATTTCAGTTCTCTTAAATTTGGGGGGTGTTATGGCCTAGCAGTGGTCTATCTTGGCTTATATTCTATGGTAACTTGAAAAGATTATTCATTTTACTGTTGTTGACTAGAGTGGTATTTAGATCCTGTTGATTGATGGGATAGTGTTGTTGAGTTGTATACTTGATGATTTTCTATCTAATTGTTCTACCAATTGTTGAAAGAGGGGTGTTAAAGTCATTAATTATAATTATAGATTTATGTATTTCATTTTTATACTTTTTGCTTTGCATATTTTGCAGCCCTATTGTTTTTCAAACATTTAGAATTGCTGTTTTCTTGGTGGATTTTTATCATTATGCAATATCCCTCTCTCTCCCAATTTTCTTTGCTCTTAAGTCTTATTTTATATTATTACTATAGACACTGCAGCTTTCTTTTGATTAATGTTTGCAAGGGGTATATTTTATTCCATCCTTTCGCTTTCAACCTACTTATATTATTATATTTGAAGTGAGTTTCTTACAGACAGCATATAGTTCACATTGTTGGGTCATATGTTTTATTTTTTTAAATACACTCTGCCAATCTCCATCTTTTCTATATAGTTAATGTAACTATGATGTATGAGTGTTTAAGTCTGCCATTACCTTTTTCCTGTTTTTTTCTCTATGTTTAAGATTTTTCTGTTTTCTTTGGACTACCTGTGGATTAATTAAACATTTTTTAAAATTCCATTTTGAATTATCTATTGTTTTTTAGTATATCTCTTTCTGTGCTCTATTTAGAGTTGTTGCTCCAGGTATTACAAATACATAATTTATCACAGTCTGGTGTCAACAGTTTACAAGGTTGAGTGAAGTACAGAACTCTTATCTTTCTTTACACCTTTTATTCTCCCATTTATAATTGTCTCATTTTCTTTACATACATTGAAAACCACTGTAGACAGTTATAATTTTTGCCTCAGTAAACATAATTTAGAAAACTCTAAAGAAGTGTATTGTATTTATCCACATTTTTACTCTTTCTAGTCTTCCTTCCTGATGTTCCAAGAATCTTTCTTTAATCATTTCCTTTCTGTTTCAAGAACTTCCTATAGTCATTCTTTTAGGTCAGGTCTGCTGTAAACAAATTCTCTTAGTTTTTCTTCATCTGATAGTGTCTTGATATTTCCTTCATTCCTGAAGCATATTTTTGCTGGATATGCAGAATTGTGCATTGACAGTTCTTTTATTTTCCAGCATTTGAAAAGTGCTGTGCCACTTCCTTATGGCATTTATTGTTCTTGATGATAAATCCATTGTCATTCGAATTGTTTTGAGAAGTTTGACTATGTTGGATTTTGGTGTGGATTTAAAGGGATTTGTCCTGTTTGGAGTTCACTCAACTTCTTGAATCTATAGGTTAATGTTCTTTGCTAAATTTGGGAAACATTTAGAAATTATTTCTTCAACTACCTTTTTCAGTCTTCACTTTCTCTCTCCTTTCTGGAACTCCAGTGACATGAATGTTAGATCATTTCTTACAGTGTTAAATGTCCCTGAAGTTCTATTTATTATTATTCTTCAGTCTATTTTCTCTCTGTTGTCTTAGATTGGCTAATTTCTACAGTTGTATCTTAAAGTTCACTGATTCTTTCACCTATCCTCTCTATTCTGCTGCTGAGCTCATCCATGAAGGTTTTTTTCCCCCCTCTAGTTCTAAAATTTCCATTTGGTTTTTCTTGTATCTTCTATTTCTTTGAGATTTTCTATGTGCTTGAGACTATTCCAGAAGAGTGTTCAAAATTGCTTGTTGAAGCATTTTTTCTGATGGCTTCTTTAAAATCCTTGTTGAATAGTTCTAATATGTATGTCATCTCAGTGTTGCTGTCTTTTGTCATTCAAGTTGAAATTTTTCAGGTTCTTGGCATAAGTGATTTTTCATTGCAAATCAAACATTTTGGATATTATGTTATGAGACTCTGGAGCAAGACACTGCCTCATTACAGCCAAGTGGAGATGGAAGTTCATATTCTCCACTATGCCTCAGTTGACATGGAATGGCTGTCACTGCTGAGTAGTTCAGGCTCCACCTTAGGCTATGCTGATATAATACTGTCTAGGAAAAGGAGCACCCTGTTACTTACTGACAATTCAGGATGAAAGTGTGTAAGTGGCCTCAATTTGCTGAGTGATGTGAAAAGTTCTGAATCTGTTAGGCTACCCCTGATACCACCTAATGGGAAGGGGGAAGATATCTGCTATGAAAAGGGAGTGGAGCTTCATTAATCCCAGGTGGAGGTAGAAGTTCAGTGTTCCCATGTATTCTCCACGCACATTGGAGAAGAGAACCTCTTTACCACATGACTGACTGGGGCACTTTGTTATAACCTGGAGAGGGTGGAAACCTAGGCCCTACAAATTGTCTTTGCTGGTGGGGGATTATTTTTTTCTGTGGTATTTGGCTAGCTTAGAGCAGTTATTATGTAAAAACTTTTTTGTCTTCTTAGGTTGCCCCTTTTCTGGTCCATTGACTAGAGAGAGGTTTTCTTGCGTTGTATTCTTCTCTAGTAATCAGTATAGAATATATGAAGCAATAAGGAAATCCAGGAAATTCACACTGTATTGTTCTTTGATTCTCCAAATCCTCCTAGCCAGTCTGCTTCTTTCTCTTCCACCTTCATCTTATGTTTGTTTTATATATCATGTTCAGGATTTTTAGCTGTACTTACTAGGTATAGGGACAATTCTGTCTACTCCATCATTTGGAATCAAGTCATTTCTCTATTTTAATGTGTTTGAGTGTGTGTGTTCGTGCATACGTGCACATGTGATGATATTGTAGTACTGTCTTCTTCAGACATTTATTTACAGGTGGAATGAACTTCAAAATAATTTGGGGTGGGTAATGGGTAGTAATATAAAGCAAGTGAGATTAGCTATGAATTGATAATTGTTGAAGATTGGTGATCTTCAATTGGTGATACTTATATGGGGATTCTTAACCTTATTTTATCTTTGTATATGTCTGAAATTCTCCTTTAAAAGAAAATCATTTCCTGACTAACCACCCTAAGTCATACCACAGCCTCTTGTCTGTGCTCTTCATTATAAACTTGATAACAAGAACCCAGTCTATTTTCATCATAATTACAGCTCTAAAGCTTAAAAGTGACTGGCATATAGTTAGTTGGCATTGAAATTGCCATGCCTCTCCAAATACAAAATGTGTTTTATGTAGTTTTAAAATTACTGTAAATTAGATTATGATGGACCATAAATTTTTAGAAGTATCTGAATTTCAGATGCCAATGTAAAAATAATGTTGATTTTGTAATTAATGAAATACAGTATCTGTGGAATAAATGAATACTCTAAAATACTGTGCTTCACACATGTTCAAGAATAGATTAGTGTATATATTTTAGGCTATTAGCAATTCTACAGTTAGTATATTTTTCCCCAAATACTTAAGTTTTATATCTAAATTTCAAGATTACTATTACAAACCTTAATAGAAAATGCAGCATTCTTATATAATAGTCTCCACCTTCCTACCACCAAGGACCCCTTTGTTTTAGCCCTAAGTATATTTTGAAATACTTTGATATCAAGTAAAAATCATTTGGTAATTTTCTTTATTTTTCGTTGATTAAACATGTAGTGTTCAAAGCCAATATAATGCTAGCTAAAATAAAAGAAACTTGACCTTCTGCCAACCTTGTATGGATTCACCTGCAGGTAAAAGTAACATTCCCATTAGTAAATCTTTTTTGCTTCCAGTGCTACTTTCTCAGAATTCAGGAACCAGTAGAATCAAGATGGTGGGAACTCAAGACAGAAATCAGAATGACAGGAGCCGAATGCCAGCTACTGTATTAATCCATTTCCCATTTGCCCCGAGAATACCCTCTGGCAGAACTTGCAGATGCAGCGTTTACCGAGATAACTCATGGATTACAGTCCTAACCTTACCCCCTCAGGATGCCACAAAACATCTCACTTTTATTATTATTTTCATATCACTCTAGCATATCAATAATATTTGGAAACAAATGGCATTATTCTATTTGTAGCATTCTGTTTTGAGTAGTAATATTTCCATTTACAAAACAGTAAATCTCAATCACTTAAAATGTCAAAACCTAGAAAACGTAGTATTTTTACACATGATGTTAAATTAACACCGGCAGCAAGCTGCACTTTTTTTTTTCCTAAACAGGAAAACGGTTAAGTCAAGAAAGGGCATTTAGGTAGCCCATCTTAACATTATAAGTTAGGCCATTTGTTTACACTCACAACAGAGGATGTTGTGTAAGGGAGTTCAATGCTATGGTGAACTGACAGTGCAGGGATCTTTTAAGGTTTCTAAATTGATAGCATACAAATTCATCTGTTTTTTCTAGGTTGAATTGGAATAGTACAGTGGGAAAAAAATGCTATTTGTAGGAATTTAGATCTCTGTTTAGATCTTGGTTTAAGTCTGATAACAGAGGACAAGTCATTCATCTTTGTAACCCTTGGTAGAGTTCAGTGATTGCCCAGAGAAGGCATTTATAAGTGTCTATGAACATGTGAATAGAAACGAGGACAGTGTCCTCAGAACCTTCAAGACATCTTCCCTGTCCCTGATTCGAACTTTCTTGAGGGAAGATGGAAATTAGGAAAAGGAATGAACATCAGGAAACATGACCTCAGGAACCTGGCCAGAAAGAAATACTAATGCAGTCAGAATTCTCCTTTCCTTTGGATGCTGATGACTATCTCTACACATCGAATACCTAATATAGAATAACAAATCTGCATATAAAAACTTTCACCAAATGCTACAGTCGAACTAAATTTTTTAAATTAGAGCATGCACATGAAATCTCAAAAGTGGCATAGTTATTTTGAGAAAAAATAGGTGGTGACAGGGGATCACAATTTCTTTATTCTCTTCCTACAAAACCATGTAAAAATTAGCATAGAACTCTCCTTATCCCCAAGTTCAAAGACATCTTGACATGCCAACTCTACTTTTAAAATAAACAATAAGGAAAAATAAAACTAGTTTATCAGATGAACACACAGTTTTGGTTGTCTTGTTTGGGTAATCTACTCTAAAGGCTCAGTAGATAACGTGTGTGATCTGGTGAGAGGGGGTCTAAGGGTACAAAGAACAGCAGTGGGTTAGTGGATTTTAGTAGTTTGTTCTAATAATTATCACATGGTTCTAAAAAGTATCTAGCCTAGCCCCCAAAGGAGGATGGGATTAAATATTCTGAGCTCAAATTCCTGCAATAGCTAGCCTTTCACTTCCCTCTAGATAAAAGATTGAGGTTGATCCACAGAGTTGAGAGAAGATAGTACAGGACCTTTAAATCTTTATTTTTAAAGTGAACACATTAGGATTCAAGTCTTCCTTACATCAGAAAAAAAGCCATGAACATGCAACCACACAGAATGGATAAGATGAAAGACAACAGGTGAGAATCTGTATAACTGCTTCTCTTCAACCAATGAAATCTTTGCTCCATCATTCTTGGAGCTTAATATTTGGTTTCTAAAACAACATATATTGGTTGAGCACCTGCACAGCAATCATGAAGCTTGGTTATCTCCTTTCCAATCTCTTTGAAATATTGATTTGGGTCTGCCTGCCCTTAATGTCGCTTCAACCAGCAAAAAAAAAAAAAAAAAAAAAAAAAGAGATCATTTTCTAAGAGATAATTTAATGTACCTTCCTGATAACTAGTCATACATGATGAATAAACTATACTAGGAATTTGGTACAGAATAAGAGTATCAGACCCTTTGCTCTGTTGGATCCCCTACAGAACAAGTCTTTCATAATGAACTCCTGGAGGTTGAGATGGTATTCCCTAAACTCTGAGTGTCTATTAGCTCATTGAAAAAATGTGCTAAAATATGTAAAACAACTAGAACTTTATACTTCTTCATAAGTGTTTCCTGATCAACTATAATAGTTGACATTTATTGGCCACCAACTATGTACCAGACCCTACAATTGTTGCTTTATAATACAGTATTTCCTGATGGGTGTTAATAGCCTATTTTCTAGATGACTTAAGTAAGGCTCATAAATTAAGTTGATTTAGAGAAAGTTAAAATGTTTGCTAGGGAATCCAGCTTGTCTGTTTTAAAATCTCATTCCCTTTCCATTACTCCATATTGCTTCCTTAAACTGTTATTGTACATTTGAGTGAGCTAGAAAGTGAAAAGCAAGTAAGCTATATTAAAAACTGAAGAATTCTAAACTAAAAATCTATTCATGTCTCAATAGATTAGATTTAAAAAGGGAGGGGAAACAACATGAAATAAAGCAATAAAACCCAAATGAAAGAGAATAAAAGGCACTGTTAAATGTCTTAGATAAAAATGTTAGATATTTGATTTTTTCCCCCACAGAGCAAGGTAATCATGTTCTCTCCAACTCCCTCCCTCCTCAAAAAAAAATAGACATTAGTTCTCATTATGTTCCATCGGACTAAACTGTACCAATCCCAGAATGTACTGGGACAGAGAACTAGGCAGGTTTTATTCTTGGAAAAGTGCTTAACAGCAAGAGAAGCAGTCAGTTGGATGGCCCAGTCACTAAGCCAGCATTACGAGTTGAGTCTTAGATTCTATGTTCCGGAATATTAGGCTGGGTGATCTTTGTTCCTAGACCTAATGACTTGTCTACCAAATGAACCATCCCTATATTTTTCATGCAATGTTTTAAAGAACTGTTCTCTTAGACTTGGGGCTGGGTAACTGGGAAAGAATGTGAGATAAAAGAAATAAATGTAACCACAAATGTTTAACAAAGCATAGAATGGGTTGGGAAGGATAGAAAAGACTTTAGTACCAGCAGAAATAAACCCAGACATTGGTTAATAAAATTATATAGGTTTCAAGTATATAATTCAATAATTCATATGTATATTGCATTGAATATTCACCATCCAGTTAAATTTCCTTCTATCACCATATATTTACCACCTTTACCCTTATCTACTTCTTCCTTTCCCCGCTTTTCCTCTGGTAACCACTAAACTGTTCTCTGTTTTGTTCTGTTTTGTAAACACTAAACTGTTCTCTGTTTTGTCCTCTGGTAACCACTACACTGTTCTGTTTTGTTCATTTGTTGCTTTCAGTTTTATATCTCACATGAGTGAAATCATATGGTTCTCAACTTTTTCTGTTCGACTTACTTCACTCAGCATAATAATCTCAAGATCCATCCATTTTGTTGCAAATGGCAGTATTTCATCTCTTCTTATGGCTGAGTAATATTCCACTGTATATATATGTACCACATCTTTTTTTTTTTTTTTAAGGTGAGGCAACCCTTGGTTGACCTCACAGATTGCAAGGACCTTGTCAGCTTACAAACCCTTATTTTATAATTTTTTATGCCTACAGCACCTGGTCTTCCTAGGTGGTCTTCCATCCAAGTACAAACTAGGCCTGACCCTGCTTAGCTTCCAAAATCTCAGACAGGATCGGGCTTGTTGAGCATGGATGTAGCTATGTATTACATCTTATTAACCAATGTCACCCCAATAAATTAAAGAAAAATATGCTCAGTGAAAGAAGCCAGTGACAAAAGGCCACATACTGTATGATTCCATTTACATAAAATGTGCTGAACAGAAAAATTTATAGAGACAACAAAACAGATTAGGAGTTATAGGACTGAATGTAATATAACTGCTAATGGACATGGGTTTCATTTGGAGAGTTTAAATTTTTGAAATTAGATAGTGGTGATGGTTGCACAACTCTCAAAACACACACACACACACACACACACACACACACACACAACAACAACAACGAATACTTTAAAAGGGGAATTTTATACTATATAAATTATATCTTAATAAAGCTATTATAAAAAGTAAAAACAAAATTAAAAAAAGAAAGAAAGCCAGACACCTCAGACTTTGATGATTAAAAATCTTAGTTACTATGGTAAAGAACTTCATTAATAACTGGCTGCCTTCAGGTGCCAATTTCCATTAACCTCTCAATCTCTATACAAACAAAAAGAGTTATAGATGTTGGCCAAGCTGCCCATTTTTTCCTGCCAATACTGATACCAGGAGTTTGGACCACTTACCAAAACTCTTTATTAATAGGATTTGACTTCCAATAGCTTTTCCTGTTAGTCATCTATAAACTAGAACTTAAACAATATGGTTTAGGATTTTTTAGAAATATAAATAAGTTTTTATGATTAAACTCTATTCTCCATTAACAAGAATTGGTATTGGCTTTCACTTTAACCTTCAAAAGACATTATTATTTATGGTTTTTTTGCCAGGTTTTAAATAGACATAATTGTAAATAAAGGATTTTAAACAGAGCTCCCGAAAAAGCCTAAACCTAATCATTTTCCACAACTCGTTTTATTTGCTTTATGTGCTTGCACACAGACACACTTACAGAACGTATATTTACATATGTAAAATATAGATATGGGGATTTCTGAAAATTATTATTAATGAAAATTTGTTAACTATATAACCTTTGAATACCAGATCAACTTCAACATGTACAAATTAGCACTAAGTTCCCAGTTCTTAAACTCTAGTTATATGAATATGCCTCAAGCACCAAGAAAGAAATAATGATCCTAATTTAAGAAGAAAAAAAATTCCAAGAAACCAAAACCGTATAACTGTTTTGAATCTTTTTTTTTTTTTTTAACACCCTTTGGGGAAAAGTCTCTTTTATTCCACATTTCCTTCCATCTTGTCAGTTTCCAAAAACATTATCAATGAAAAATGGCAGACAAACCATACAGATAAAGGTGATGTCTCAAAAGAACTACTTCTGGAAATTATTTTGTTAAAATACAAAACTGTTTTAACCTAGGAGATTTGCATTATGGAACATGTTTGGGGGGAAAAAAACAACTCAATTTTCAAAATTCAAAAACTCAAACAATGCAGTCATAACAAGAGTTGGGGCTGAAAGGGTCACAGGAAGATCTTTAGCAAACCTAGTTGAAGAGATTCTTGGATTTCAACTTCTTCCCTGGCATCAATGGCATCTGCTTGCTGCAGAGGCAATTTATATAATTTTATGGCATCAAAAAAGATGCCATAAAATTGATGTTTGACCAAAGAAAGAACAATCAAAGAAAAAGATGAAACTAGGAAAAAAAAAAAAACAGGAAAAAATATATCTAAGCCTATGTAAGTCAGGATAGAGGGGGCTTAGATGTACAAACTGACAACTGCATATGTGTGGAAAGGACTGTATCCTTGCATACAAGTGTGGATTATATACACATTTATATTAAGTTAAGTCATTTCATATATCACACCTAACAATTCAAACAGGATGTTTCTGCTAAGAAGTGGAAGGAGTTCTATTCATTCTGCTTCTCAGGCCCCGGTCCTTTGTCCTGGCTGGTTGGTAGACTCCTCACAGGACTCAAAAGTATGGTATATGAATGGGTAAAGCTTGATGTCTGGTCCAGGAGTGGAACAGTTTCTGCATTCTTCATTGTAATATTGTAGCAACAGCTTATATATTTCTCCTGGAGAGTAAAAGGCCAGACAAGTTTGCACATTTAAGAATGTAGATGGATAAAACTTTACTCTAAGGAACACTTAGTTTAATCTCCTAAATAACATATGCTTAAATTTGACTTCTGAAAATAGAGCAGTAATTTTACATGCCTGGAAGGCTTTCCCCAAAAAGGTAAATTAAAAAAAAAATACCTTGAAAAAACTACTTATTAACTCATGATTAAAATAAGCTATACATAGTACATCATCCATGCATCTTTTTGGGAGTTTGTGGAACCTCTAATTCTACATTCAGCTCCCACAGTAGCAAGGCCTTTCATGTCCAACCGAAACACACTAGATAAGCATGCTGGCATGTCTGAGAAATATGACTCAGAGTGATGTCTCCAAAGTTTGAATTTACCCTCCTTACACCTTCCCACTTTCAGATTTCTACATACAAATATAAAAAGTTTGGTTTATTGGCCTTACTTTAATAAGCTGACATACTCTTTCAAGACTGTGGATGACACTTTCCCAGAAAAAGTGATTCTATAAATGTTGCCTCTCTAAGACTTTGTCCCCGATCCTCAAAAATCAAACCTTCATTTTTTCTTATTAACTGTGCTCCATCCAGATTTAGCAGGTGCTCCTTCTGCTAAATCCATCAAGAATATCTTCTACTTACCAACAGTTAGTTTCCTTTCAGTAAGGAAAGTGTGCATGCTATAAATGTCTCTCATCAGTTCCAAGTCCCCAAAGGTGAAATAAACCACATCTCGTTCAGCTACAGCAGCTGCCAGTATCTGTATTAAGGCTGTAGCAAAGACAGAAAAAACACAGCTATATTATAACACTTTTCATCAAGATACTTTTAGTTCCTTCAGCCATCTAAATTATAGCTGGTACACCACAGCTTTAATCCTACATTAAAGATTTATAAACCTAATATATACATTATTAGAAATGGCAAATACAGGATGAGTATAAATCATCTAGTTGTATGACTTTTCAGACATGCCTCTGAGACTATCATTAACCCACAGAATTCCCACTTAAGCATCTTTGTAAGAAAACAAACAAAGGAAGGTGCCTTTGTGGTAATACAGTCAAGGCACTAAGGTGGTATTTTCTTGCTTATATTAATCTGGAACTAAAATTTTTGTGTTTGCTTGCTTGACTTAATTATTTTATCTTATTATATAGTCACTGGTCTTCTGTATCATAGGAGTCTCTGTGACTTTCCCTGACCAATGTACTTACAGGGTTCTAATGGTCTCATTAAACTTATGGCAATGAGAAAGCTCAAAGTGGGGTAGACAGCACACCTTCATCCCTCCTGCACTCCCATCTCTACTCAATCACTGAAGCATAGAATGCTTCTGTGAATGCTACTGAAAACACTGGATAGTAACTCTGGTGTGCTGGAATGGGAAAATCATTTAAAATCACTGTCCCCAGGAATCTAAGTTACAAATCACTGAGCCTCAAGTATGTTTCCAAAAATTAAGTCCTTTTATAATCTTCATCTCAATAGACAAAATTTATTTAACAAAACTGAACATAGGTACAATAAATTCCCTTTTGCTAGATATATCTTTTTCCTTTATAAAAATAGGGGTAGTAGTCTAAATCAGGATGTTTTGTATAGTTTTGATTTTTGAGAGGATGCTAATATTCTACATATTCAAAAATAAAATTAAAACAATAAAAATGGAAATGGGAAGGATCCTACAATTGAAAGTAAACTAAAACAATTGAGCCTCATTTTAAAATAATAACATAAAAATACTGAAGGGGAAGGAAAAAAGGAAAGGATGAAAGAAAGTAACTTATGAACACAATATTTGATTAATATACCCTAAGTCTTTGGCAACAAGGGAAAAATTACAAACAAATCTCTGATACTTTTTGCTAGCTTTGCTTCCCAAAGCAATTCTGAAAGTATTTTTAAATATCTTTCAGGATTGAGCAAATGAGGCAATGTATTGATATTGCTGGGAGCTGGGGTTTGCTCTATAGGAGGACAAATATGGAACAGAAAAAGACAAAAAAAAAAAACTCAAGGGGACATACTTAAATGGAAGACACTGATGTGTGTGTGTGTGTGTGTGTGTGTGTGTGTGTGTGTGTGTGTTAGACAGAGAGAGAGAGAGAAGAGAAAGCGAGCTCTAAAGAACTTATTTTGTAGTTCTGTCTGCTGAAAAAACAAAAAAGAAGAGACATCCCAGTAGCAATGAACACACCCTGTGCTCAGATCTTGGTATCTAATAGTATTTCCCTTAAAAGGAACTAGAACTCAGGAAGATACCTGATTTCCTTGGGCAGAATAGGTACAAGACAAGCCCAAAATATTTTGTAATCTAGAGAGTAAAGAAATACTAAAAGAAAAAAAAGATAGGGAAAAAATTGAGGGGAGCTTGCCACAAGGCTATAGGAGCCAATTTGGAGAAGCTTCTACTAGCCAAATCTGGACAAGCTAAGTATCAAAATATTAAGAAAAATAATAAATTATAAACCATTGAAAAAATATGAATTTCTGATCCACACCAAGAATATACAGTAAATAAACAGAGGAAAGGAAGGACGGCTCTTGCTCACACACACACAAAAAAAGCCAAAAACTAACCAGAAATTGTGGAGGAAGTGTGAGAATGATATAATTCTCTTTTTGCAACCACCATGGTAAAGACTGAATCAGGCAAAAATCATTAAAGGATACTAAATCTAAGGGAAATTTTGCAAGTGTCTTCCCATAGACTACTTATTAGCTACAAGAAAGGAAAAAACTCACTGTCTATACAGTGAAGAGATCAGACAACGACTCAACTGGGTGATCAAAATTAACATCACCAATGGGGTCAGATGGTCATCAAGTGCTTTTAAACACTATCACCTACATAATGCTCTAACCAACAATGCATAACCTCAACATAATTATGAAGAAATAGCAGACAAACTCAAGGAACGTTGTATTCTTCAAACATGTTGATGTTATAAAAGACAAAGAATGGCTGTGGAAATAAATACTCTAGATTCAAAAGGAGGCTAAAAGATGTGACAAATGTAAAACCTGATTCTAGACTTGGTACTGAAGGGCAAAAGGGCTATAAATGGTTTTATTAAGGCACATGACAAAATTGGAACATAGATAATAAGAGTAGATAAAAATATTCTATCGATGTATAATTATGAACATAATAACTATAATGTGTTTGTATAAGAAAACATTTTGTTCTTAAGAAACATTGAAGTATGCAGGAAAATGGGCATAATATTATAACTTAAGCTTAAATGGTTCAGAAAAAAATTGTGTGTATGTAGATACAGTATATGTATATACACAGAGGTGTTCATTTTACTTTTCGTAACTTTTATAAATTTGAAATTATTTGCAAATAAAACATTTTTAAAATTATATAAAAAAGAAAAAATATGTTTAAATTTAACTAGTAAGTTTGACATGACTGGGCATCCCCAGATTTGAGAAAGAATCTAAAACATTACACTACATGTGAGGTCCTAAAATACCAAAGCATGACCCAATTTTCAAACTACTATTTATTGAGTACCTACAATATATGAAGTACCATGACTAGGCCTCATTAATCTCAAGAGTATTGCAAGTAATTAATCTCAAAATAGAGATATTTTAATTAAAACTGCTCAACCAACTTATGTATATATTAAAGCTTCAGTACACTAAATTTCAAAAGGTTCCTAATTAACCTAAACTACACATAAAATGAAAACTAATGAATTGTCACCTACCTCTACCAATCTTTTAGTTTGAATGAAAATTTGACTTTAAGTCAAATTTCCTTATTTAAAAAAGGGGAGGGAGACCCAAGAAATGTCCTTATAGTCCTACTTCCTCCTTATATATAAAAATACTAGATAACTGGTCATTTGCAATTGGTGAAAATGAAATATTAATAAAAACATTTAAAATTTATCTCCCAATTTATTTTTTAAATGCTTCCCAGTCCACTTTGTCCCTGTGCATAGGCTCTTAGAGCTAAGCTTGACAGAGCTACCAAAAAGAGGCTAGATCCTAATAAGGGAAACCAATTCACATTACATTCTTGATTTCACATCTATTTTCGTTTGGGTACACACTGTAATATAACCATGTTGGAACTGGAGACCTTTCTGCTAGCTATCTAGCTCTATGACTAGCCAAGTCACTTAATTCTCTTTCCAGAATTTCTCCCAGCTATGCAATGAAGTTCAATCAGATCCCTAAAGATTCCAAAAGAGTGTAGAATTCCATAATATCTGCTACAATTTTCCCCCTTGTATTGGCTATTAGATTATAAATACACAAATGAAATTTTCAGAAATATATATTAATCCCAAACCAACACACATATCAGTAATCACTTACACAAGATCATTTTAAACAGAACTGAATTCAGACCTTACTATCTACATCTCCAAGACCTTTGTAAATCTAGAGAATTGTGTCTCATAACTTAAGTGAATTCTCTTGTACCATAAATCTATAGGTAGTGAACTGACTCCAAGTAAAATATAAAAGTATCAAATTCTAACATCAAACACAACTAGGTGCCAAAATAATCACTTAAATTAACCTGCAGGGAGCTTGGTTTTTAATTTTCTTTCTGGCATCAATGTTAAACTATAAAAGAAATTCAAATAAATATGAACAACATCAAAAACAATCCATAGTGTCTTCCTGCAACAGATGGCTCAAAAAAAAAAAAAGTAAAATAATGGACTCGCACCACAGGTGTGGTTTAAGACCATTAGCATATAAAATTAATAACAACTGCTAACACGGCATGTTTAACAGTTCTAGTAACTTTCTAAGCACAAACTCGAGATTTATGATTAACTCACTCCTTATAGAAATTGAATGAGGTAAATATTAGTATTATCTCCATTTTGAAAATAATAAGGAAATATAGGCACCAAAGGGGTAATTTGTCTGTAAGCACAGAGCCAGAAAACTGTGGAGCTGAGATTCAAACCTCAGCAGTCTGACTGAAGGCCTTGCACCCTCACTCACTATGCTGTAAAGCTGACATGCCAAGTCAATCTTTTCTATTCCAAGCAAATTTATCATATGCAAGTCAGATGAACTGCCTCAAATTTTTTATTTACATTATTTAAATGCATGCTGGCAAGCAGGCTAAAATAGTATAGATTTGAAAGTACTACTGAAGTCTTTCTAACGAAACCCAACGTGTTTTGGGAGCTCTCATGACCCCATTACCTTGAAAGCATAAGCACTGTTACCAAACCCCAAAGCTTTTAGTTCACTCTTCCAGGCTAATTCTTATTCCCCAATTATTTTGTCCTCTGGCTTCTGTTTTTAGTATTGACACTACTTGCCCACACCAGTCCCCTCTAACCCCCCAGCAGATATTACCAAAGGCTCAATCTTTGGTCCTTTCATCTGCTTTGTTTCCTTCCTACAAGAACTCAACCACAATCTCTAGAATGCCAATTCTCAAATCTTCATCCAGATACAGCCTGTGGTCAATAAAGATTAATTAGCAAGAGCACATACACTGGGCTCTTGGGGATTAATCCAGGTTTGAATCCTAGCATTGCCACTTGATATCCCCGTGATCCCAGGCTAGTTACTTATTTCTCTATATCCCAGTTATCCTGCCTATAAAGGTAAAAATAAAACCTACCTAATAGGCTGTTATAAGCTAATATATGTAAGGAAAAACATTTAGTATAATCTCTACAACACAGAATGCATTAGACATGTGTAACAACATATATTGGTTTTTGAGGAAGTTAAGCCAAGTTTAAATGTTGGTTCTGACTGTAAGTGGTTCTCTTTGGGCAGGTTTATTAGCCACTCCACAAACCTTGGTCTCTTCATCTTAAAAATGAGGGTATAAACTGAAGGGTAATTATACAAACTAAAGAATGTGGTATTTCCTACACATGGCTGAATACCAGCAACTCTCAGAGTTAAAAAAAATTCCCAAAGCCCTTTCCCAGCTCCACTAATTCAGTGGCATCTCCAAAGTACTGATAACCATTCCACTTACTCCAAACACTTTGAATGCACTACCACAAAAGACTCCATTCTAGGAACTGGGCACTACTGATGACAACATGTTAAGGAAAGGATATTTTACTCGTGTGTAGGAGTAAGGCTGAGAAAAATAGAGACTGTTCTGACAGAAGGAAGGAAAGGGAAGAGCATCCTATGGCAGAAAAAGTGGGGTAACCTGGCCCAATAATTCTATTCCTCTGTCTTCTACTTTTTTTGAGTCACCCTTTTTCTACTTCTACAACCAGACTTTCCACAAACTCCAAAACCAAAGTGATAGGCTAAGACAACCACAGCAAAGCAGAAAATGATTTATTAGCATTGTATGGGTTCATATCTTTTCTAGAACAATGGTTTTTCTGTAGTTTAGCTTTCTTGATTCCAAAATAGCAAAATAACTAGTGAAGAGATTTAGGTTTGATATAAATGGAACATAAGGTATAAAAGAAAGCTAATTTATAAATAAATTTCTATGATCTCAGAAAACTTTTTGTTGAATGTAAATATGTAATAAAAACCAACTGGAAATCCTCTTGATCTCATTAGGAGATGTATCCAGTGTTTACTGACTCCTGGGCTACAACGATTTGGTCCAAGTGATGGGAAAGTGATCTAAGTTGTTCAAATTAGAGTATTTCCATACAAGTTTTAAACAAAGGAGTCCTGGTATACACTTAGGGCAGGAACCCACACCACTGTCTCTACTGAGATGAGATGAATAAAGTTGCAAAAAACAAACCCAAACCAAAATGTAACAAAAAACCCAAAACCAAAAAAACACTGCTTCTACCTTGACAATGAGAAAAGGCAAAGTGATCTATGCAATCATAACTTTTCCTGAGTCTACCAGGAAACTGAGTTTGCAAGGCAACTTTGGCATGACAAGCCCCTCCAAGAGATAAAACACAGGAATTATTATCTTCGAAAGAGCACAGGAGAAAGAGGTGGCCACCATACAAATGGGTGAGAATAAATTAGCTATAACTAACAAAATTTTAAAAGCCAAGTGTGGACTAGGGCATCACTTTGAATAGCTAGAACCCCAGAAATTAGGAAAGTTCACAATCACTCAAAAGCTTTTCCATGGGCCTCTGCAGGGTGCTCAGAAAGACGGAAGGTCAGGCAGGAGGTCAGAGAGAGACTCTTTGTTAATACTGGTGTGCAGAAGGTAACCGGCTGCTGCTAGTGGACAGGCACCAAGCTCCTCCCTCTTCCTCATGTCTCTTCTATACTACCTTTTGGCTTCTAGGGCCATTGGTTGCCTGGGGAAGAAAGTTGTTAATAAGTATCTGTTGTATGAATGAATGTATGGAAAATATTCTGTGAATAGTTATAAGTATAATACACAATGAAAGCAATTCAAAATGAAATTATTATAAATTATACAACTCATGCATAATTAGGCAACAAGCATATTAAAAATATTTAGCCTCATTTCTAAAGAAATACAAGTTTATAGATTTACACATTCCCATAGGTTCTCCCTTCATAATTTTTTTAAAACTATCCTCCCTTCCTTCTTTCTCTTATAAGGTAAGGATAGCAGCTGATAGCATCAGAAGAGTCTTCATGAAAAAGCTGGCCAGTAGAGAAAGTTAATATTGGCCCTGTGTTTATCTTCTCTTCAGAGGGTTTCAGTTGTCCAACATTTTATCATCTGTCGATACTCTGACTTGCAACATAACATAGCCTCTGATTCTTCTTTATGCAACTGCTCTATCTCCTTAATAGTGGTTCATTAGCAAACATCTTTCTGGGTGCTCTCTTCTCTTGGAAATTAATCTAAGATTTAAGTGCCCCCTTGCACATGTCTGCAATGTGATTAACGAGAAGGTAGTCTTGTAAAAGAGGGGCTTATATCAGTCGGATGGCTGACATTTTTAACTCATTTTTTAAAAATTTCAATTTATTAGGGTGACATCGGTTAATAAAATTATATAGGTTTCAACTGTACAATTCAATAATGTGTCTGTCATATGTATACATTGTGTGTTCACCATCCAAATTTAAATTTCCTTTCGTCACTGTATTTTAACCCCTTTACCATTTTCTACCATCTCCCTTTCCTCCTTTCCCTCTTGGTAACCACCAAACTGTTGTCCGTGTCCATGTTTTTGTTCATCTGGTCCATTTACTGCTTTCAGTTTTACAATCCATATATGAGTGAAATCATATGGTTCTCAACTGTTTCTGCCTGACTTATTTTGCTTAGCCTGATAATCTCAAGATCCACCCATGTTGTGGTAAATGGTAGTGTTTCATTTTGTCTTATGGCTGAATAATATTCCATTGTATATATGTACCACACCTTCTTTATCCAATTATCTATCAAAGGGCACTTTGGTTGTTTCTATGTCTTGGACACTGAATAATGCTGCAATGAACATCTGGGTAAATATACTTTTATGGATAAGTATTCTCAAGTTTTTTGTGTAGACACCCAGAAAAAAGATTGCTGGGTCATAAGATAATTCTATACTTAATTTTTTGAGGAAGCTCCATATTGTTTTCTATAGTGGCTGTACCAATTTACATTCTCACCAGCACTGTTTGAGGGTTCCTTTTTCTCCACCTCTGCAACACTTTTTCTTCTCCCATTCAGTTGGTTGCCTCTTTTGTTTGCTGATGGTTTCTTTTGCTATGCAGAAGCTTTTTAATTTAATATAGTCCTATTAGTTTATTTTTGTTTTTATTTCCCTTGCCTTTGACGTCAAATTCACAAAAGCCTCTCTAAACCCAAGGACATGTTGTAAAAAAACTGAGATATGACATATTAATATTATATTAGTTTTAGGTATAAAACATGATTTGATATTTGAGAAATGATGAACACAGTAAGTCTAGTTAACATCTATCACCATGCATAGTTACCAAATTTTTTTTCTTGGAATGAGAACTTTTAATGTCTACTCTTACCAACTTTCAAATATACAATATGGTATTATTAACTATGGTTGCCATGCTGTATATTACATCCCCATGATTCATTCATTTTATAACTGGAAGTTTGCACCTTCTTACTCCCTTTACCAGTTTAACCCCAACCTTCAACCCTTGGCAACCACCCATCTGTTCTTTGTATCGACATCTTTGGTGTTTTGTTTATTTTTTTAGATTCCACATGTAAGTAAGAATATATGGTATTTGTCTTTCTATGTCCTATACATTTCACTTAGCACAATGACCTCAATGTATATGTTGTCAGAAAATTTTTTGATTTTAATAAAAACAATGTATGCTCACAACAGAAAAATACAGATTAAAAAGAAAATAAAGAACATCTATATCCCTTACCTCAAGACCACAATTGACCTTTACACACAAACGGATGAACACAGAGAATCTTAAATATGTGTATATTTTATACTCATAATTTAATTTTTAAGATTTATATTACATATATTGTTCATTTCCCCACAATTTGGCAGATTCCAAAAACATCCTTCCATATCAGCAGTTTTATTTCTGCAATAGTTAATAATGCCTACATAATATTGCATTACACAGATATACCATACTTCTTTCTTTTCAAAATCTCTTTTTGTAAACAATCCTCCACCCAGGACATTATGACTGCTTACAAATTTTATGATTATTCAAGTAAATAAAGAGGACAAAATGGTCAAGTCACTCCAAGGTTAAAATTTCGGTAGTTGTGAAAATGAATTATACAATGAAAAATTTTGTACTATGCTTGTTAGTCACCAGAGGAAACAAAGCTGCAGTCTGAAATTTGTACCATAAAGAAAAGAAATGAAACAATCACATGTATAAAGCTTCCAAAATTGTCCATCACAAATGACCAAAGCTTATGGCAGACCTGGTTTCTGGATTGATGACATGAATGTACTCATTCATTTTACTTAAGAGAAAACAGAAAAAGTGTCTGTCACAAGATCAATAAGACCAGAGTGAAAAACAGGTTTCCTCAAACAAATTCAGGATGACAAAGTATTTCATAAAATAAAAACCAGAAATCCTTTTTCTATAGACTTTCAAAACACTGAAAATAGATGCAGTTTTTATTTTTGAATATAAAGATAAAGTGAATGAAAGTCTTTAGAATGAAGAAACAGAAAAGATTTTTTAAGCATACCACAAAAATGTGAACACATAAAAATTAATTCCATATGACAACAACCCAACAAGCAGAAATAAATGAAAGAAATGAGAAAAATACCTGCAACATTCGACATTAAATAATTAATATTCCTTAATATAAAAAGTTATTACCAGCCAATAAAAATTGAAACAACTTTCTGAGAGCTAAATGGGCAGAAGATGTGAAAAAACAATTCACAAAACAAATAAAAATGGCCAATAAACATATAAAAATTATTGAACCTCAGAGAAATTAAAAAGATCAACAATCCTGTCTCTGTGAGGTCACCTATGCAAGGAAAACAATGGAATTCGATACAGTCTTTCAAAAGGACAATTTGCAACAAGTATCAAAATATAAAGTATATATATCCTTTGAATCATTATTCTTACTTCTAGTAATTAATACTAAGAAAACTATTATATATAACATATAATTATATGCTATAGTATTGCTTAAAATAAAGAAAATAAATAAATTATCTATGCATAGAGAATCAGTAAAATAAATTTGGTATATAGGTACATAAAACAGAAAGGCATGTAGGTATTTTAAAATGTCAACAGTAGATCTGCCCTTGTTGGTGATGAAAGCCATCCATGAGACTGTACAGTTTTCAAAGTGAGAAAGTTATGGCACAGAATATATGGTGTTATCCTATTAATGTCAAATGGTTACACAGATTGTGACAAAAATGTCTGAAAAGATAGTCACCAGAATGTTAACAGTGAATTCTGGTGATTTTCACATACTTAATGATAACTTTCTGGATTTCAAATATAATGATAAATGTGTGATTTTTACAAAAATAAGACTCATAAATTATGACAGATTCAACTGTTCTATTTTCAACATGATGGAATTTATTTATATCTAGTTTGGCTACCAAGGCCAGCTGGCTCTTTTATGTCTGCTTTGTTTTCTTGTTATGCTGATAAGTGTAAGCCCCTCAATAGCTTCAGCACTGAGATTTTCAGCTACTGACCTCCAGGGAATGAAGGGAAGGCTGGAAATTAAGTTCAATGTTGTGGCCAACAATCCAATGATGCCTATGCACGAAGTCCCAATAAAAACTTTGGACACCAAAGGTCAGTGGAGCTTCCTGGTTGGCAAACACATTGATGTGCTGTGAGAGTGACTGACCTGACATCACCAGGAGAGGGAATGGATGCTTTGTAGTAGCTCTCAGATCTCACTCTATGTGTACCTTTATAATAAACTTGTAATAGCACCTTCCTGAGTCCTGTGAATCACTTTAGTAAATTATCGCACCTGAGGGGGATCATGAGAACTTGCCAAATTTTAGCCAGTTGGTCAGATGCACGGGTGGCTAGGGGTAACACCTACCTCGACCCTAGACTTTTGGCTAGAGGCTGAAATAGGGGCAATCTTATAGAGGACTCTGCCTTTAACCTGTGAGGTATACGCTAACTCTAGGTAGTTAGTATCAGGATTGTATTACAGCACACCCAGTTTGTGTCAGACCTATAACCATCCTAAATAATGATATACTATTTTTTATAACTGATAATTTTGAGAGCAGAGCAAGTGTCATCATCTAGTAAATGGCCCATAGCTTTGTTGATCGGGTTTTGTGATTTTTTTAATACTATAAACAATAAAAGTCAAGAAATTTTATCCTTGGGTACCTAAATGCCTCCTTATCTATGTCATTCATGTAGCTCTCCCAAACTACACTCCCACACATTGTAACCTTCTAGTAAAGCACTCATTACTGTATGCTGCATTTGTCTATGCCTCTCTTTCATATGCTAGACTATGAATTCCAAAGCAGGGACCACATCTTATTCATCTTTGTATTCTCAGAGGCAACCACAGTGCCTAGAGTATAGCTAATGCCCAGTAAGTCTGATAAGTGAACAAGTCAATGAAATAGCTCTGTCCACAAAATCACTTATGTGAAGAAATGCACCTGAGTGGATGTTTTGGTTTGAAACTTCAAAGTCATTTTGGATTCTTCCCTCTCTCTATTCTAAATACTGTGTCTGGTAGATCAGAGAAATAAGTGATCTCTGAAGGGAAATAGCAAATAAAAATAAGAATTCCTTTAAACACAGTAAGAAAAAAAGGATGTCACGTATTTTTTTTTCTTCTTAATTAGATCTTTGTGGTTTCTTATGATAAAACATTAAAATTCCAGTTTGAAGGACTAACTTTTCCTCCAAATCAGAATGCTATTATCCTTATAACAATTTATCCACTCACCTTTTAATCTAGCATCACCTCCAAAGGCACCACAGCCCCAGTTTCCTGTGGCCACTGCAGAAAGATTCTCTGAAGAAACTCCAGGACGGAGAAATCCACAATAAGCCTGCAGGATGAAAGAAATATCAAAGCACATGAGTGACTAGACACTAACAGGCATTTTGACCGACGTACTTGGATCATTTTCCATTATCAAGCTTATGTTATCTTTTCTTTCTTTCTTAAGGGCCAAAGTAGAAAGGGAAAATAGAAAATTGTGGGATTATACATGGAGGAGAGTAATAAATGATCAATTCTAATATTTATTTGCTTTGATGCTGGTCAAATCAAAGCTCTTAAACCAATACAGGTCTGTTTCTTTTTCTGATTCAGACATAAAAATGGAAATATCAGAGATATATCAAGAACTGATAGTACCACAATTATAAACTACCAGGAACTAACTAAAGGGAGGAAAGACATTTAAGACATTGTGTTATTAGAATGCATCTGATCACCATTTTTTCATTAAGGTAAAGAATTATTATTATTATGCTTCCTTAGCACTTGCTCTCTGAATTATTGGGAATAGATTAATAACTGGGATTAGATTTTAAATGTGCTTCCTGCCACTAACATGCTTACCAATGAGCAAGCAATTATATACAAAAGGGATTCCTACATCTAGTTACAAAATAACCTTAGGATCCCTTCGAGCTCCAAGATCTTCTAGTTTCACACCTCTGTTTTACAGAATATTTAAAAATTTGCCAGTAACCTGAGAAAATAACAATATATTCCAAGGATGCTAAGTATTAATTACATAAACAGTTCATTTTGTATACGAGAAGACTGTAGTTTAAGGTCCCAGAGTTTCTGATTTCCATTTTTTTGCTATCAGCCTAGTTGGTTTTTCTGCCTCCTAAGGGTTTTTAGTTTTTTTTTAAACTATCAGACTATATTTAGAAGTTGAATATAATAGCAAAACAAATCTCCCCTTGGCTCTCTCAAGTACAACAGGAAACCTAAAATATAGCTTATGAATAACAGTAAATAAAATAAAAAGAATGACCTGTGACAAATGTTCCCAGGAAAAAAGCAAGAATAAAGATGCTCTATGAAACCCATACAGAAATATAGCAATTGCTCTCTGAAGTTTTCACAAAGGTATAAAAAATTTATACACTGTCTGGGTAAATTAACAAGGCTATTCCTTCTACCTTCTCCTAGGTTGTAAATCTTGACAGATATTAATTACAAGTTGCTATCAGACCATTACTCACAGATTACGTGTATAACCAGATGTATGAAGCTTCTGAAAAACTCTTTCAGGTAAAAAAATATTGAAGACCTCAACTTTTTTAGCAGGTTCTTGAAAGATACAGCCTCTCTGCCTTTATGCCAACAAGAGGGAGAACAAATTCACTGTCAGAAAATATAACTTTGCCACTTGGTTTCCTAGCAAATTCTCCTACCATGCCAAAATCAGGAGGAAGATTTCTTAGTTTCCTAGTTTTGTGCCATTTCTGTTTTGTACTGTCAGAATGGTTTAGCTTCTTCCTCACTGGTGTGTGGGCTAACTTTAATGAGCAAAATAGCTTAGTCAAACTAAAGCCTAACAACAGAGAATTTGAAATATTTAGATTATCAGAAGCAAAATCTAATGTAAAGTATTAGCCAATTTTACTAAAAAAAAGTCTATCTTAAAAAATGGCCATAACTAGAACAAACCATGAAAATGAAATTAACCTGCATTTGGTGTTTTCATCAAATAAAATCAAACTTGAAAATTAGTCAGATAGAAATTAAACAATATAAAATAATTACATAGTAATTAGATATAAAGCATAACTTTTTATGATTAAATACAAAATTCTTTTATTCTATTAAAGGCAAGCATCTCAAAGGTCAGAAATAGGAAAAAAGCAGCAAGCTCCTATGAATCCCCTCTAGAGAGACAACTCATGCTTTTCCATTCTCTAGTAAGAAGGATCTCTCAAATGCTAGAGACGAGGTCAGGGCTACTAATCAGGGAATCCCTTCCCTTTACAGGAGTAACTGAAAAAACAGAGACTGGATGAGGACAGAGACCTAAAAGGAGTTGTCAAGTTCTTAACTTCATAGGGCAAGGTACTAAGAGCTCTCAAGAGTTCCCCACAGGCAATAAATATTTTATTTTTTCTACACTCAGAGTCAGAACACTTGAAGAGATTACTCAGAACAATAAGACTCAAAGAAAGCCAGCTCAAGCTTTAGTCAAAACCTGACATGACATTCTCCAATGACAGAGTTAGTTATTTTTTCTAATTAACAACTTTAAACAGGAGATAAAAAAGAAAGCATTCATACCTCAGGACAGTAAGTAGAAGATATCAATGAAAACTCAGATCTCAGAATGAATTTTGATGGGAAGAGAAGAGAAGGAAGATAATTTTGGAGTCCTGAAAATTTCAAAAGAGCTTTAAGAAGCAAGAGGCAGGAGAAAAATATTGGTATCTAAAGTTAAAACCTAGAGCCCAGTCAGGAAGAGTTGAAGATAGCAATGTCGAAAGAAGCAAAGAAAACAGTTGTAAAATTCCAAGAGGCCCAGAACTGGGGCCAGGAAATAGCTGGTACTCATGGGAATAGTCATAAACATCCATGCATGGACATGCATGAGCACATACAACCTTAAGTAAGAACTGAGTCCTCAACATTAATTTTAGCAGGCCGAAGGAGATACAATTAAACTACATCTTCACTATACTGTGAATAATTTCTTAAAAACAAAAAGATTAAAAAATCCTTAAGAATCTTGGGAATATAACCAATAATATTGTGTTAAGTTAGCATGATGACTAGAATTGGTGGAGTGATTATATCTGTAAGGTATAAATATGTCAAATTACTATATTATACACCTGACAGTAATATAACTAATTTAATAATGTATACCAACTATACTTTAAAATAAATAAATTTTAAAAATCTTTGGACTAGAATAAAATAGTATTTTTAGGAGGCTTAAAATTATCCTTAGATTCAGTAATAATTTTGTAAATGTCTTTTAATTAAATAGCAACAGTATAAGTGCGTTTATTACTATACAATATATAATAGAGAAAAACTCGAAACTACCTAATTGTTCAAAAAGTAATTAAGTATAGTATATCAATCCAACCAATTTTATGAATATTAAACACATTATTAGAAAGTAATTAAAATATTTATAGTACATGGTTAAATTATATAAGTAAAATACAAAATAATAAGTAACTTTTGAACATTTTAATATGAATCTGACTGTTCATGTAGAAAGATCTATACAAATAAAAACAACTATTAGAAAGGTAGAATTATGGGTGACATTTTTGTCTTAAAAATAATTGTAACATTAGTGAACTGATTTTGCTTTTTAAAAATGCAATATAAAATTAAAGAATTGAAAAAACAAATGGCATAGGCAATATAGACTTTGTTCGTCTCTCTTGCGACCAAATCAGAGCTGTGACCAAATCAAAGTTCCGACAGAAACATGAAGCAAACAAAAAGGAAAGTCACCTGTGATCTATACAAACAGAGCACTATAACTTGGGAGAGAAATAATTATTCAACCTGCAATGGTAAAAGGTAGGAAGGGATGAAGACCGAAGGCTGCCTGGTCCAAAGTGACTGAGTGGAACAGAAGCTGCGGCGGCAGCAGCCAGC
>PVKZ01004045.1:0-99528 GCA_004027375.1 Macroglossus sobrinus
CCGGGCACAGCTCACATGACCCGGCCCCAGCCTGCGGCCCCAGAGGTGCGGCCGGCCGCTCGGCCCAGAGGGGCCCTCCTTCTCCCCAAAAAACTCCAACAGGCCGAATGAGCCCTGTTCGCCCTACCTGGGGCGCGCACACAGCTTGGGGGCCACGGGGGCCGGGGGGTCGCGGGCCCACGGCCGGAGGAGAGGGATGGGCGCGGGCGGGATGGGAGCGGCGGGCCCCTCCTCCCCGCTCCCCAGCGCCGCCGGCCGCGCCGGGCCGGGCCGGGCCCCCCACCCCTGCCCCCGGCCCTCACTCACCGAGGTTGACGAAGCTCATGACCATGTCGGCGTCGGTGAGGAAGTGGCCGTCCTGCAGGCTGGCCAGAGGGGGGCCCTGCGTGCTGAAGACCGCCTTGTAGGGGTAGGAGAAGCCGGGGCCGTCGGGCGCGCCGGCCTCCTCCACCGCCATGGCGTTGTACAGGTCCAGCATGAACATGGGCGCCGCGTTGAGCTTGCCCTGGAGGTGCGGGCGCGGGCGGTGCGGCAAGCCCAGGATGGAGAGGATCTCGCGCTGCATCTCGCGCCGCTCCTGGCTGCGGAGGCGCCGGTGGATGAAGCTCGAGTGCACCTCGTTGTCCAGGCTGAAGTCGGCCAGCGCGGAGCGCAGCAGGAACAGGGGCGCCCAGAGCGCCACGAAGCCGCGGGGCGCCGCGGCGCGCAGCGAGCGCACGTGCATCGCGCCGGCCGGACGCGCCGCCCCGGACCGCGGGGCCCGCGCCGCCCCGGGGTGGGGGCGCAGGGGCGCAGGGGCGCCGGCGGCCGTCCGCGCCGCGCGGTCACTGGCTGCGGACGGGCCCCGCGGCGCCCGCGCCGGGCATGACCCCTCCCGGGCCGGCTGCTCTCCGCCGGGACCCCCGGCCCCGGCTCGGCGTCCGCCCCGGGGCCCCTCTCGCCCGCTCTCGGCCCGGCGCAGCGCCGGGCTTGGGAACCGGCTGGAGAAGCGAGCGAGCGAGCGAGCGAGCGAGGAGGCGGGCGCGGGTGGGAGGAGCAGCCCGCGAACCCAGGAGCCGGGAGGCGAGCGCCGGGAAGCGGCGGCGGGCGGGCGGGCGGGCGGGCGCTCCTCCTTCCCGCTCCTCTGGCGCTCCGGCCCGCGGGCGGCGGCGACCCAGCCTCCTCGGAGCGGCGGCGGCGCCGGGAGCAGGGGCCGCGGGTCGCGCTCCAGGCCCTGCGCGCCCTTGATCTTACGAGAGGCCGCCTCGGGAGCCCCAGAGCGGTACGCGCTGGGGCCTGGGAGGAGGAGGAGGACGAGGAGGAGGAGGAGGAGGACGAGGAGGACGAGGAGGACGGGCTTGCAGGGGCCCCTCCCGCGCCCGCGGCCTCCCACCTGCCCTCGGCCCCGCCCTCCCCCCAGCTGCGCCCAATGGGTTCATTCATTCCTTCCAGTGTGCGCTCGACAAATATTTACCGAGTGCCCACAGGGTGCCCACCGCCGGCCTGCGCGCTGGGGGGGGGAGGGGGGCCGGAAGGGGGGGATGCGGTGGGAGGAATCCGAGCCGGCCCCACCCTCCCGGGGCGCGCAGTCCGGACGGGGAAGGAGGCCCGAGCCGGACTCGTGGGGTTTGGCCGCGGTGGAAGCAGCTGGGCGAGTTGGAAGGCTGCGCGGAGATCCGAGAAGGCGTCCCAAAAGGGTTGTTTGACCCCCGACCCCTGTGGTCGCTCCGCCCCGCCTTCTACTCCAGCTGCTGTGACCCCTCTGTGCCTCGCCAGCTTGTCGCCAGCTTGTCTTCGCGCTTGCCATTCCCTCCACCTGGAACTCCCTGCCCTCTCTAAATCCCTCCCCCATTACCTTCCCCGGCGCCTAGGCCGGCCGGCCCTACATCTCCAGGTGCCACTCAGGGGCCACTTCCGCCCAGAGACCTTCCCAGACGAGCACAGCTCCGTCACGGGGTCCCCGCCTCATCCCCACGCACACGTTTCATTTTCCGTAACTCATCTCGCCATCTGGACTTACTGTTCGCGTTATTGGGGCTTTCTTCGCCGTCTTGTCTGCCCCGCTAGACATGGAATGCCCTGGGGGCGCAGGCTGGTACCTCGGGCCCAGGGCCTGGAAGCCACAGTGGCCGAACAGTCACTGGTGAATGAATCAGTGGCACGGAGTGAGCTGGGGAGCTCCTCCCACCTTCTCCCCTTTAGGACCCCTGGTTATTCCCGGCCCCACCTCGGCCCCACTGCTGTACGACCTCCTCCATCAGCCCTGGCCCGGCGTCCAGTTTCCATCCAGTTCACCGCCCAGGGTCTGTGCCTGGGCCCTAACTGGACACACAGCGGCTCCTGGCCTCCTGGCCTCCCTCCCCTCGTGTGTTCACCCCGCAAACCACAGTGACCGCGCGGGGCATGACACAGGGGCCCCGGACAGCTCGGAACCCGCTGTGGGACCTTATGTGAATTACTGCTCTTTGGAGCCTCGGTTTCTTCATCTGTAAATATGGGATCGAAACGACACTCTGCCCAGAGTGACAGTAAGGACTGCGGGATAAAAAACTCAGCCGTGCTCCTTCCCCCATAGGGGCTGCCCCCACAAGGGCCCACCCACACACCAGTGGTTCCCAAGAGAGGGGCTAGTGAGTGTCCACGTAGGCAGCTGGGAGGAAAGGCGAGGGCTGGGTTTGGGGGTGGAGTTTCCTCTGGGAGGGGTTCTGGCTAGGGCCTCACCTGGGGCCTGGAGAAAGCCCCCAGAGCTGCTACAGAGGGACCTGGTCTTCTAGCGTTCCTGGGGCACAGGTGGTCCCGCCAGGTGGCCCTGTGGGGGCTTTGGACAAGGTGGCAGCCTGAGGGGCCACACAGGGAGGCCCCACTGCCCAGGCTCTAGATGCGAGACAGTGCCCAGGGCTGGCCCCTGACCACCTGCCGGTCCAGGCACCCCGCACGCCCCCTGTACCTGCCCTGTCTCCACTAACTCCTTCCTTCCGCAAAGGGTGGTCGAGCACTCCCTGGGTGTCAGACAGGGCGGGCTTCATGGGTGTACGATCCCGCTAGGCGCTTAGGCCCCCACACTCAGAAGGGCCCCACACCCGGCTACAAGCTCTACTGTGGCCATATCACGATTCTTGATCATCCACGAGCGAAGGGCCCTCATTTTCATTTCGTGCTGGACCCTGAAAATGATGTGGCTCGTCCCAGTGCCAAGCACAGTGCGGGGCTGGAGGGCGCGGCAGTGCGTAAGCCCACGCGGTGGCCTCCGTCACGAAGCCAGCTTTCAGGCCGGGGGAGGCAGAGCAAGAACCTTGAACACGGTTTGGGGGCGGGAGGGGAGGCACGCTGTCCGTCAGGTCTCTCGGGGAAGCATGCGGTGTGATGGGCCCAGAGAGGGTTGAGGAGGAAAGACGGGGGGCAGGCACCGCGGGTGGGGGGAACCGACACAGACTTCCTGGGGCAGGCCGAGAAGTGCTGGCTGGCGTCCAGTGTCCACCCCAGAGTGTGCAGCCCAGATCGTCAGGGGCTGCGATAAGAGACAGGAGAACGTCATCCAGGTGACGTAGTGGGAGGTGGGGAGAGGACCTCCTGTAGGGAGGATGAGAAAGGGGAAGGCTTGCCCCCCGGAAGGGCACCCCGGGCACCCCGGCACATGCACAGGCCCTGCAGAGGGCGGAGATGAAACCCGGCTGCCCAGAGCCGCCCCGGCCGCCCAGGCCTGGCCTTCCAGAAGCAAAGCTACTACAGCTGCCCCTGCCGCCTCCAGCGCCAGCTCCGATGAAGGCGGCTGCTTCTTCCAAAGTCGAAAACGCTATTCCCCTGCAGCAGCCTCCTCTGCTTCTTAACCCTCTCTCGAGTCTGGGGGAGATTTTAACCAGCAAGGGAGGCTGCAGTGGGGGCAGCAGGTGCTGGTGCTAACAGTTTGCACAGGAAAGTAACTACTGGTCAGCATCTGGCCTGACCCCCTCAGCCGTGGGAAGGCCTGAAGAAGGATTACAGTCTACCTTTCTGTGCGTCTCACCTGAGCCCACCTGAGCCCACCTGAGCCCACCTGAGCCTGGCGCACAGCAGGGGCTCAGTAAGTACCCGCTGAATGAACAGTAATAAGCACAGCCAGTACCTAAGGGCACGGTGGACCGAGTGCTGACGGTGCAGCGGCCACGCTAAGCATCTCCCAGACCCCTCCCCCCATCACCCTTCCTCTGGGACGCCATCTTTTCCCGTGCAAGGTGAAGGGACAACATGCCATCCGTATCCAAGGTCTGGAAGAGATAGGGTTCCCTCTGAACACCCACAGCCCCCAATTTAGCCACATCTTTCCTGTGATCCATGCTGGGGGAAGGGTGGGCTCTTCATTTTTCCTGCTCTCTCCCCAAAGAAGTACCCCAAGCTGGTACCAGGCCTCAGAGAATGCTTGCTTGCTTGCTGAATGCATGCATGCATGCGTGCATGCATATGTGCCTGGGATGACATCAGATGCAGCTCTGAGAGCTGAGACCACCAGCTAAGGCTTCACGACCGCCCACCCGCCTGGTTCCACACTCCGGCCCTGCCACTTCCGGTTGTATACCAAGCATTCACCATCTCTGTGCCTCAGTTCCCCTGTCTGCATAATGGGGGGACGGACAGCGCCTGTCTCCTAGGGTTGCCGGGAGGATTCGGATGTAATTAAACCCGCGTACAGGACTTTGCAAGGTGCCTGGGGCACGGAGCAAGCACTTGACGAAGAACGTCAGCTGCCATCTGGATGAGAAGGAAAGTATGTTAGCAGGGAAGCCGCCTGTGTTCAAAACCAACAACATGGCGTTTCACGACGGTCTGCTTGGTAGCCAAGCAGAGGAAAGCATGTTTATCCCGACTCTGAGCGAGTCGGCACAGGAGCGAGCGAGCCAGAGAACCGAGCTGACTGACGAGTGATGGTGGCAGCGGCAAAAGGGGAATCCTTGCATTCCGCCCCCTCATGGTCCCCCCAGCCGCTTCCCCTCCTGCCATCCAGAGCGCGGGAACTCCCCTGGGCCTATCCCGTTTCACCCAGCAGCCAGCCTCCCACCCATCCACCGGCAGTTGGGGCTCCCTAAGCCCAGGCACCCAGCGCCCAGACTCCCAGGCCGTAACCAGATCCGCCCCAGTCTGCTCCACACCTGCCCCCCCCTCCCCTGCCGCTCGCCCGGATGAAAGATGGTCTGGAAATGCGAGGTGTGTTATTGTGTCTGGCCCGCCCCGGCCGTGTCCGCACCCCCTCACTCGCCCGCCTCCCAGCGCTGGGCAGGTCGTTTTCATTTCATACATCATCAGTCACATCTCGCCGAAACGCTTTTGACCAAGTCAGCATGTGTCTCCAAGGCAGTAAAGAGGAGGAAAGAATTCTGCTGACACGCACATTCGGGGGGAGGTGGGTGCCTCATCCTCATCTGTGGAACTCTTAAACCATCTGCCTGGGAGGAGGCTCAGCCAGCCTGGGGGCGCCCCGGGGGAACCCCGCACAGCTGAGGGGGCCTGAGGGCTGCTCCCCCCACCTACCCGGCCGGCCAAGGCCGGAGGACCTGGGCCTCAGACCCCGGGGAATCAGAGGCCGAGAGCCCCTCGTGCACGGGCTGCAACATCCTTGTGTGCAAAGCGCTCTGGCCCGGAGAGGAAATCGTTTTAGCACACCTGTGATGAAATGCTGCTCCCCAGGCCCACCTCTCCCTGCCCTGGAGACGGAGGCTCATTGCCTGCCTGCTCGCTCTGGGGCTTTCTGTGACATTTTTGAAAACACAGCCGTAAGATACTGAACAGCTTCTATCGGTCTTAAGTACACGTGGCAATAGCCACGATTCCAAATGGGAAACACAGACAGACAGACACACACGCCCACACTCCAGCGGAAGCGGATGCCCCGGGCGGGATTCCCGGGGTCTCCCACACAGCTGGGGGGAGGCTGCGGTTTCGTTGGCTTCTAGAATAGCTCTTTCTTCCTCCAGTGGAGGAAACCTGGTTGATTCTGCGCGTTCACTACCCTTGGTTCTTTGGAGGGAGCCCTCCCCCACCCCCGTTTCCAGACGTGGTGAGAATGGCTGACCCGTCCGAAGCCCTGGCCCCCACCAGGCACCTGCTCAGCCCCGCACCGCCCTGGCCCACGCCGCCCTCTGGCGCGGAGACCACAGGGAGGGAGACTAAGGCACTGAGGGTGACCTGCTCAGAGTCACACAGCTCATCTGTGACGGAACCACTGTCCACAGCCGCACCTGCGGTCACAGCCCAGGCCCTTCGCCACCCAATGGCGGGAGTGTGGGCACAGGCTGTTCCCCTTTGCTCGATGCCAAGGCATCACTTCTTCTGGACTGTGCGCACGAACCCCCGGGAAACGGCTGTCAAAACGGCTTCCCGTGCAGCCGGCCAGGCGGGGCGCTGATCTGCCCCGCCGATCGGCACAGCACCCCGGGGCCCCTGGGGTGCTGGCACCGTTGGTCCGAAGAGCGAGGCGCTCGTTCCTGAAGTCTCAGCTGGCTCCCCTTGTTTGAGGCACCCCATTCAACGTAAACTCGCCAGAAACTATTCCAAGCGACTTCTTTATTAACGCATCACTCCTTCCACCCACCCTCTAAGATATTCATTATGTTATCCCCACGTTACGGATGAGGAAACTGAGACTCACATCCAGGAGGGAACCGGCTCCCAGCCATGCTACTGGTGAGTGAGTGGAAAATCGGAATTCTCACACAGGTGGCCGGGGGCCAGGGCCTGAGGCCTTAGGCCCCGTGGCGGGTCACAGCAAGGGTCTGCCTCGGTCCTGTCTGTATCCCTTGGGGAGGCCTGGCCCACAGCAGGCACCCATCGGTGTGGACGAGCGCACGGAGCCCCTCTGAGCTCCTCTCCAATCCTTCCTCTATGCACTGACGAATCTGCAGGCCCCAGCCCGGTCCCACAGGCAGAGATGCCCAGCCATGACGGGAGGCCGAGAATATTTACACCTTCCCCTAACTCCACCGCAGGGATCCACGCGTAGCGACACAATGGCACATGGCCAGGGACACGGGGCCCGGATACAACAGGGAGAGGAAATGACCAGCGACCCTAGAAACCACCTCCCCGTGGGGTGACGTCCCCTAGGACACTGATTCCGGTGTTGCCAGATCGTTCTAATCTCCAAGAGAAGCTAAAAATCTAGGTGTGTACGGGACAGCTCTTCCTGTGTCATTGTCGGCAAACAATTCAATTTGTTTTTTAACCATTAGACGAAAGAAAACCCATCCACCAGTTAGATTCCGCGAAACCAGTTTGCCCCTGGCCTTCTAAAGGGCTCTCTGCTGGGTTTGGAGGATGCACCCAGCTTCCCCTGACCCAAACCAAAGAATCATCGGAGTTGGTGCATTTCAAGGATTTCCACCTAATTCACTAGTCAGGGAACACTGACCCTCCCCCTCCCCCTCCCAGCCAAAATCACACCCTAACTCTTCACTTGCCTCCCTCACTGCGTTAACATCCATTAAAAGTCTTTTTCTTTATTCTTTATTGCCTCCCCCTTGGGAAACGCTCACTCTAACTAGGTTAGTCCTGACTCATGTAAAAAAAAAATAATAATTTGGGAAGATTCACGGATCTGAGCTCCTCTGACGTCTGACGCAGAGACTTCGTTAGCGTGAATGGCACGGCCCTCTGATGCTGAGCACACTGCAGATTATCTTGAATCTTTTAGCAGCCCTGAAATTAAGACGCTCCGTCTCCCATTTCGCAGATGAAGATATGGAGGCACCGAGGCCAAAGAACTCGGAAGAGACGACAGACTCAGGGAAGGGACACGCTGGCAACTCAGACCCTGGCCAACCTGATTGTGACGCCCTTACTTCTTCCAGCCACGCCTCTCCATAAAGCCAGACCACAGCTTTTATTTCCATAGCTCATACGATGACTGACCACTGAGTAAGGTTGCCAGATTTAGCAAATAAAAATATAATACACCCAGTTCAATCTGAATTTCAGATAAACCATGACTAATTTTTAAATATATGTCTCAAATTGTTTGGGACATACTTATACTAACCATTAGTCATGGTCCATCTGAAATTCAGGTTTCACTGGGCACCCTCTACTTCGTATCTGGCAAGCCTACACGGAGGGGCTCTTCTGGGTAAAGCGAGAAGCATCAGCTTTGTCCCAGGTTCTGCCTTGGGGTCAAATGCCCACCTCAGGGCCTTTGCACTTGCTGTCATATCTGCCAACATCCACATGGCTCCCTCCTTCTCCTCCTTTGAGCCTCTGCTCAAATGTCATTTCATCACTGAAGCCTTCTCTGACCACCTTACCCAAATTCACAACGTCTCCCCACCCTGCCCTCCCTATCCTCCTCGCCACGGTCCTTTTCTCTGTAACACTCAAACCCTGAAATTTCACAGAGCTTCACGTCTGTGGCTTTGCTGCCCCTCCCCGCCCCCCACTGCAATGTGGGCACGGATTTGGGTCTGATTGGTTCACGACCATAGATAGAGCCCAGAACAGGGTTTAGTACGTAGTAGATACTCAACGAATATTTGCTGCGTGAGCGAGCTTCCTGACAGCCCGTTTGGGTTTCTGTCTGGAAGGCCACCTGATTCAGAAGCAGGAGCTTGGATTGTCCCTGGCGCCTCGTCACTGAGGCGCTGAGTGATGGCGGCCGCGCCGTCCCGGGGACCTCATCACACACAGCCCGGCCTCCCCAGGTAGATCGGTTGACCAAACGGCCTTGACTGGGGTACAGAGCAGAACGGCCACACATCCCGGTGTTCGAGTGTGGCTTCCTTTTCTCCCCCACGGGCTCACGCCCCCAGACGGTGAGTCCCAGGGACACGAACCCTAAAATCCCACGTTCCCCGTTTCCGCCAGTGCTCGGAGTGCGTGCAGGCCGTCTTTGTAGTTTCTTCCATGTGACAATCTGTCAGGCTCTGAGGTGGCAGCAGCGTGTGGATAACGGGTCTGAGGTTTCTCCCGGGGACTCCCACCAACGCCTCAAGCCACCCTTGCCCCCTACCCCCCAGGGTCCCTCCATGTCCCTGGCACGCTGGCCCTGCTTTTGTTTCTGGGGTAATATCCTTTGGTTCCCAAACATCTTGTGGGAATTGGCTGGGGGGGGGGTGGGGACCAGGAAAACAAAAGGATGATTTACAGAGAGGTTCAAAGGCTTCTTTATGAGCAGAAAACCTAATTGACAGACATTTGGTTCTTTCGTTTCCACTTCTGAAGGAGGGAGAATGAAATCCACTGAGTGCGGACGGCCACCCTGAGTCGTTCCGGCCTGGAGGTTGGTTTGAGGCAGCTGTGAGAGACTCTCAAAAGCCTTCTTGGCATTCAGCAGCGAACAGGCCGAGCAGATCAAACCGCCCTGTGTGGCAAAGCAGGTCTGGCTCTGTATCTGTTCTACAGATAAAACAAGGCAACGTGACTCAGAGGAGTCAGCTGTGAAAATGACCCCGTGTGGACGCAGGTCTCCACCAGGAGCGGAGCCAGCCTCCAGCAGACAGGACGGCGTGGGGGTCCAGCTACTTCTCTCTGTCCGTCTTCACGTGGCCTCCTCGAAGCCCCGTTTTCCAGACGCGTTTGAGGTTGTGGACGTCACCTCCGCACCTCTGCTGCTCCGTCACCTGGAGCGCCTGTCCCTTTCTCTCAGGGCCTTGAATGTTCGCGTGGGCCAGGACCTCCTGGGCGAGCGGGGGGCAGCAGCAGCGAGCTCTAGACAAGCGACGGGTCCCTTCACCCCGGCACTTCTGTCTTCAGTTAGAGGGCGGTGTCCCCGAGCTTACGTGAGGCCAGGAGTCCGACAAGCGCCAGGGACGCAAGCCCTCGTCCACGTGGTACCTCTGAAAGAGGACCGTGCTGGCCCAGGGGCTCCACGGTGACTCGCTCTCCAGGGCTCTCCGTTGCTCTCTGTCCCTCGAGCTCCATCTTTCAGTTGGGCCCCCGTCTGAATGTCGGCGTCACCACTGCCTACCGCAGAAAGGCCTCCTCTGCAGGGCACAGGGACTTGGCGACCGATGGCTCCAGACGTACAGGGCCAGCTGGCGCCCTGCGGGAGATGGTGAGCTTCTTGCTCGCACCCAGGAGGGGACATCCAGGTCTCAGCTCACTTCTTGGACCAGAGGATGAAGCACCTGGATTTCCCGGCCTAGGTCACCCGTCCACCCCCGAGCCAGAGGTGGGGTCCCGCACTGAGACAGCCCCACTTGAGACTCATGCCATGGGGCGGGCGCAGTTCCTCCAAAGCAAGAGGGTACTGTCTGTCACCCTGAAGGGGACAGGGTCCCAGTGGGCAAAGCGGCCGATGCCAGCACCAGGCCTGATCAAAGAAGCCCCTTACGGCAAGCGTCGAGCTGAGCTGGGTTTTGCAGACAGATGCCCTGGGGGGCCAGTACTTGTCACTGCCAAGTCACCACTCTGTCCTCAGAATTCCGCCCGCGCTTGGCTGTGGGCAGCCCGCTGACCCCGGAGGCCACAGGCTCGCTGGTCTGTGAGGTCCCAGAGGGCTCGCTCTCGGCTGCTGTCCTGTAGTTTGTGTGTCAGGGCTTTGCACACGGTCAGTGCCGGATAAAAAGGTGGGGCACGGAGGGCCCTGCGCGCTCTCTGTCACCGCCTGACGCCCCTCACCTCACCGCAGGCCCCGATGTCTGTCCCGCTCGCCTCGCTAGAGGCTGCCCGCCTGCCCGCAGGCAGAGACGCACCCACAGCAGCGCCTGGCCCACAGCAGCTACTGAATCAGGGGACGGTGTCGTCTGACCGAGGTCTGGCCTGCTGGTCAGAGCCCGACCCTTACTCTGTGAGCCCGCACGATTCACCGAACCTTCCCGAGTCTTCACTTATCATCCACAGAATGGCCAGAATTCATCTCTACTTTACCTCCCTCGTGTGGTCAGGAGAATCTAAGAGACAGTCTTTGCAAAGTACCTGACTACAATCATTTCTTGAGAGATGGAGACTCATCTCTCCCGCTGCTGGTCTGCATGTCAACCTCGTAATCCATGCCATCCCAGGAGGGCACCAGGGACTCCTCAGGGGACACGGGAGGAGGACAGGCTCGACTTTCTGGAAATCTGGGTGAGGCATCCCAAGGTTCCACAAGACAAGCTTTGAACCCAGTCATCTTAGAAATGCCATCTTTGCCAGTACAGAAAAATAAAATTAAATGAAAAACTTAAAAAAAAAAAAACACAGAAACTTAAAAAGAATTTCTTTTAGGTGGTCCACTCCAAAGAGTAGGTGACAATGGACTGCTCTGGTGTCCCAGAGAGCTGGCCACAAAAGTCCCATCCTCCACGACACACAAACAGCTCCGCTTTGGGGGCCATTCTCTCTGTTTCCGGAAGGTTCTGGAGGTTTACCACAAATGCCCCTGCCTGTTTGGAGCTTCTCAGCAGCAGAAAAATCACTAACCACAAAGCCTCCGGGGCAGGCCCTGAAAACCACCCAGCGACGCTGCCCTCTCGCCCGCGTCGGCCTGGGACACCTCCTCACGGCCCGGTGCCACCCCGCTCCTCGCAGATGGGGGGGGGGGGCTCCGTTCGGGGGGCTCTGTGTGCACAAACGTGGTCGCCTCGAGCCTGCGCAGGGAGACAGCGTTCTGCTTCCTGGGGCTCCCGAGGGCTTTGAACAGGGCACGTCTGTGCCCGAGGAAAGGCCCCTCCTTGTGCTTCGCCTCAGCTGTAACCGATCTGCTCCCGGGCTCCACCAGGAGCCTCTGCCGCGGGCGGCCTCGCGCTCGGCCGGGCCCAGGTTTGTCGCTGGCGCGGATAGATTTTCAGCGGCTGCATCCCCACGGCGACCAGGGGACAATAAGAACAGAACTCCTTTTGTTCTGACTAAATTGTTTTTCACGGTCCCTTCCAGGCCGGGCCTTGGTGGAAGTCACAACAAGGCCACTCATTGAGACGTCCTTGGAAGAGCCGAGTGGGGCAGAGCGCGGGGGACCCCGGGAGGGGCTAGCGGCCCTCTGCTCGGCCTTGGTGGTCCTGCCGCGGAGGGGAACTGAGCTGTTATTTTAGTTGTTGTCTGAGACAGAAAAGGGGCGGAGGTTAGCGAGAGGAGGACTGTCTCACGGATCTCCATCATTAGTGTCACACGCACACAGTGACATCGAACGTCGCCCTGAAGGGACGGGGGGCACCTAAGAGCTGAGCACCCTGGCGCTGGCACAGCAAACCCCCGAAGCGGAGCAGCACGAGGCCCCCCCCCCCCAAGAACCTGGGCTGTGTTCGGGGAGCCTCGTTTCCGACCACTTCGCCCGAGGTCCGCGGTGGCCGTCCTCCGAGGGCCACCTGGGTGGCACCTGAAGGACACTGTGGATGTGTGACAACGGGGACCGAAACGACAAGGAAACAAACGCTATGATTTATCCCTCGGAGAAAGTTCCCCCGCCTTTAACTGTGAGTGAGGTTTGAAATGTGCTAATTTGTCCTTGTCTGGAGAGGACACTTTGGTTCTGCCATGTGAGTGACCCTAGGTGGTCATTGTCACCTGTAATGGCTAAAGGGAAGTCTGGTTCTCAGCCAGGAGTGATCTTGCCACCCAGGGGACACATGTCAATGTCTGAGGACATGTTTAGTTGTCACAGATGGGGGGAGGGGAGTTGCTATTAGCATCAGGTGGGCAGAGGCCAAGGATGCTGACCACCACCGCCCTACAACGTGGGCACCTCCACAGCAGGGAAGGACCTGACCCCAGGCCCACAGCGCCGGCGCTGAGAAACGGGGGGGGGCTGGCACTGAGCCCCCACCCCGTCGCCAAGGTCCTCGCCCTACGGAAGGCAGGAAGGATCGAGTTGCTCGTTTCTCCCGTCCCGATGCTTCGGAACAGGGGGATGGAGGCCCTTTGAAGTAAGGGCTTTGGGGTCAGTCTTTATTGGGCACTAAATCATCTTAAATTGCACGGAGAAATGGACTACAATTCAAGTTACATGACTAATCAATCTCTCCGTGGAATAAATCACGTGGCATGATATGCTATTAAATCTGTAAGTGATTAAAGGTCACGCGGGCTTTGTGGGGGACAACTCTGGACTTTCATCACGATCCCCTCGTGCTCACCTCCTCCCCCCAAAAAACACACCTGCCTCCATCGCGAGACTGGCTGGGGGCAGAACACGCTCGTTGTTTGGCGTATTGATTTATTAGCCACGTCTCGTCTCCTCCAAGAAGTGACGAGAAGGGGCTGCATCGGGAGGACGTTGAACAGAGAAGAGGGTGGAACTAGAAATCCAAGTCCCGAGGTTTGCGTCTTGGCTCCGCCAGCTGTGCGGCCCTGGGGAGCCTGGCTCCCCTCTCTGAGCCTTCGGTTGTCATGACAACAGTTTCTTCGCCCTGGGGTTCTTCTGCTCCCCAGCCCCGGGAGGTAGTCGGGGGAGGGAGGCTGCCCATCTCCTTGGCCCAGCTTTGTCCCTCTGCAGGTTCTAGGAAGCCTTGAATAATGGAGTCCCCCTTCTATGTGTTCCTGGAGCACCCCAGTTCTCTGCGCCCACATAATGATGTTGGCCCTATGACATTTCTGATTGGAGTCTGTCTCCTCGCAGAGAATGTACACTCCACTGAGTGCATAGTAGGTCTGTGTCAGCGCCTAGCCCGGGCACACAGTCAGCACTCAGTAAATGCTTAAGAAAGGAATAAGTGGCAAAGAACATTTGGCCCGTGTTAACGGCCTGGATGTCTCGTCCTTTCCCCACAGCTTACCTGGCTGTGGACTGGGAGCGACAAAGCCAACGTTCTCCTCTTTCCCTTCCGCACACCTACTACGTCAGCAGGCCCTACCTCCTCTACCTCCAAGGCAGAGTCAGACTCTGCTCGGTTCCCGCACTTGCACCCGGATCCAGGCACCGTCGCCTCTGGCTGGCTGGTGGCCGCGGCCTCCTCCTCGCTGGCCTCTCCCAGAAGCCCACGCCGTAGTCCACAACCGCCCCACCTTCCGGCTGCCCTTGTGCCATTCCAGTTGCTCCAGCCAGCCTGGCCTCATCCCCCCAGCATCACCACCCCGCCCACCTGTCAAAATAGCCTCTTCTCCTCTGTCGCATTACAAGTTAAGGCTACTGCCCCTGAATGAGTCCTTCTCAAAATCTTTTCCAGTAAAGGTCCTTCAGGAAGCTGACGAAACCACTCCACCAAACGACATCGCCCCTGGTTTCAACAGCCTCTTGGCTTTGCCCTCTCCTCGTATGGCCCAGCTGCTTGGCAATCAGCGGTATTAGGGGTACTCTCTGTTGTCCCCCCACTGTTTTTCCCTTCACGAGTGGCTTTGAGGCTAGTGGCTAAACTCAGACTGAAGTCTGAGGTTGTTTAGCATCAAGGTCCAAACTACCTTTCTCTTTTAATTTCACTGTAGCCATTACAGATAACAAAGACCGAATCTTATGCTTTTCTTTCTTATCAGTTTGCAATACCTTATGCATCCAGTAAGCAGCTCCCCAGAAGGCTGCTTGAACCCTGCATTCCATCTGTAACTTCTACCTCTGTCGCTGATAGCAGCACAGCTGCTAACCACACCACGGGGGACTACGTGGCCCCCCAGGAACGGAAAGTCTCTCGTGTCATGCCCTCTCATCCTTTCTCTTCTCAAACCACATTTCTACAAGCCAGGGCTGTGCCAACCAATCCCACTTCTGACACCAACTATGATCCGTTTCCACTCCAGATCTGTGTGGGTTTTTTTTTTCTGATGCCAATCAATTCTCCAACGCTTTGGTCACCCATTGGGTGTCCTACAACTCAATTCAATTCTGATACTAGCTACCTGGAGTCAGCAGAGATCCTACAGTGTAAGAGCCCCATCCCCAAAGGCTGCCCCCACATCCGATGCCAGTCTCAAGTGCTGGGCCTCTAATACTTCAGACTGACCAGTTATAGATTTAGGGTGCCTACACCCCTGTCCTCAGGTTCGGTAATTTGCTGTAAGTGCTCATAGAACACAGGGAAACACTACTTACACTCAGGGGTTCATCTGAAAGGATATCATAAAAAATACGAATGAACAGCCAGATGAAGAGGTGCATCAGATGATGTCCAGAAGGCTCCCGACAGGAGATGCTTCTCTTTCTGTGGAGTTGGGGTGCATCACCCCCATGGCATGTGGATGTAGTCACCAACCTAGGAGCTCCCTGAACATCATAATTTAGAGGTTTTTTAATGGAGGTTTCATTCCACAGATCTGGTCAATTATTAACGCAATCTCCAGCTCTGCTCTCTTCCCCCGAGATTGTCGGATGGGGATGAAAGCCCCACGATTCTAACCAAGAGCTGCTCTCGACATGAAGAAGCTGTTTCGGGGTCTGCCAAGAATCACCTCATTAGAAGAAAAGGCATTCCTATCACTCACAGAATCCCAAAGGATTTAGGAGCTCTGGGTCAGGAACCAGAGGCGAAGACCGAATATTACAACAAAAGACGTTCTTATCACCCGTTACTCAGAAAACGCCAAAGGTTTCGGGAGCTCCATGCCAGGAACCAGGGACGAGGACAAAGTGTACATTTCCCACTATATGACAGCCCTCGCACACCCCCGAACCCCCTTCCCGTCACTGCCACCATCTGTAATACTCTTACTCGTCTGCCGCGTGTCACGAGAGCAGAGATTTCCCCTTCCGTATCACGATATTCCTAACGCTTCAGATAGTGCCCCTTTAAAACAAAACCCAGGAACTATTTCTTGAATGAATGAATGAATGAATGAATGAATGAATACAAACAACTGAATAATGATCAGTTCTGACACTGGACTGCCTGGGTCCGATCTAGGCCACTGCACGTTCTAGTCAAATGTCCTAGGGCAGGGGTCCTCAACCCCCGGGCCACAGACCGGTACCAGCCTGTGGCCTGTTAGGAATCGGGCCGCACAGCAGGAGGTGAGCAGCGAGCAAGCGAAGCCTCATCTGTATCTGCAGCTGCTCCCCAGCGCCAGCATCACCGCCTCAGCTCCACCTCGGATCATCAGGCATTAGATTCTCGTAGGAGCACCAGTCCCTGGTGCCATACAGGTTGGGGACCGCTGTCCTAGAGTATGTGATTTCGGCTTTATAAGCCTCAGTGTCCTCACCCACAGAATGAGGGAACGTCGTGCCCATCCTTGGCATCACTGCAAGGATTAAGCGGTATCTACGGTACCCACCAGCTCAGTCCAGGACCAGCATCTCGGAGACACCCGGTGACTTCCCGCGGAATGAGAGAACGCCCTTTCTGGGTACCACACTCATTTTCAGCACACTCCCACGCTCTTTCCTTTTAACCGATTCAGGTAGAACCGCATCGAATTCCTAATACTTGAGCATTTTTGATGTACAAAAATGGCAGTTTCCCTGGGTTCAGTCTATGCAGGTGGGCAGGACAGGTATTATTACTGAGCCTGTTCTGCACGTAAGTAAAATCACGGGCAAGCAGGAGTCAGGGGCCCTTCTCCAGGCCACGTGGCTGGGAAACACTGGAGCTAGTCTTGAACCCAGAACTTCCGCTCAGTGTTCCAACTGGGACACTTGGAGCCTTGAGAGAAGTTGGCATGGGATGCCAAGAGAGCTCTAGAAACCCTTTGTTCTCTCCTGGGTGCAGGAAGGAGGCGGCTATCGAAACAGAAGTGCCAGCAAAGGGGTGGGGGCAGCAAGGGGAGGATGGTGGCAGAGACCACTTTCCAGCTGAGCAGGAAATGAACTCATTCAGTGATAAGGAAGCTATGGTCCTACCCGGCCCCCAGGAGCGTCCCATCCTCTAAGCATGCCACACATCGTCCCTTCCCCCTCCCTCCCTCCCTCCTCTCCTTCCCCTCTTCCTTCCCTCCTTTCCTTCCTTTCTTCTTTCTTTTCTTCATTTTTTTAATTAAACAATGGCAGGATTCCTTTCCAGCAGTTTCCCAAGGGGAGAAATCGCTTAGCAACCTTAATTATTTTCAACTTAATAACTTCCTGGGGTCGGGGCGGAGAGGCGAAGCCCCCAGTGGGTGAAGGGCCTTGCTGGTTAAGCTGCTCAGAGGCAGGCTCTGGAGCAGATGAAGCATTTGACCGAATACTTCTCATATCTTCCCTCTCCCTTGTAAGCGCCTTTGTTAGGAGCGAGCTTTTTTTTTTTTTTCTCTCCCCCTGATAAACATGAGTGACTAGAGTTGACTGCAATTTTGTCAGCTGGCTGCAGCTTCAAAGGTTTGCGGGGTTTGAATTCCAGGCGTTTCAATTACTTTTTAAAGAAATGTTTGCTCTCAGACACACCTAGAGTAGATAGTGGAAATATGAATTTCATCTTGAAATGAAAGGGAACCGGAGAGGTGTGTTGTGAGGAGCAGTTATCCGTGGGGCGCCACTGGCGTGGACAGTTCCTGGCAGATGACCGCAACGCACCGAGCAGTGACAGAGGGACAGAGGGCCCGCGTTGCCACAGCCCAGCCCACGGATGCCAAACCACCTCAGGAAACAAGTCCCAAGCCCTGGCCGTGAGCCCCTCGTGGAGACAGAGAGTCAGGATCCTCAGCCACCCCAGGAGTGGGGGGGTCAGGATCCCCGAGGGAGAAGCTGGGGCACAGAGAGGTTAAAAACTTATCTCAGGTCACACAGCTCGGCAGTGAAGCTGAACCCAGGTGTTGTTTGCCTGCCTCCCCAGAGTCACTCCTAGGGCTGGAGGACAAACACTCCGTGAGCAAACGGCTATAAATTAAGAGCAATAAAACCTCCTCTGAAGCGCTACAGTGATTCACTGAGATAAAGGGCATGAGATTCTGGTGATTCCTTAAGCAACATTGGCCCATTTCCTGCCTCTCCCAGCTGGCAAGCCACATGTGCAAATACCAAAGACAAAAGAGATTCAGACAGATAAGGGTTCAGGTGGGGCACTCATCTGCCTTCCTGGTCATGTGATCGCAGGTGAGTCATTGAGCTATGAGTCTCAGTTTTCCTCCTCCGGAAACTGGAGCTAATGGCAGTGCATACCGCAGGGCTACGGTGAGAATTAAGGGGGAGTGCTAGGTAAATGTCATCCCTATTTTCTTAAAAAAACAGTGACGAGCTGGTGGACCCACAGAGGCTGCCTGATACCGGCCAGCGCTGGTGAGATGGCATCTTCGCTGAGACCGGGATTTTGTGACACAGACGGAGACAGCCCCAGAGGGCCTCCACTCAGCATTGGCTTTGCGCCAGGCACAAGGCCAAGCTCTCCCCATGAACTCACATGAGAACTTTGCCAGGATTCTCTCATTTAACCTTCCCGACAACCCAAGCTATGAGGCCCAGGTGTAAGCTCTGTTTTATGGACAAGGAAACTGAGGCTCAGAGAGAAGTATTATTTACCTGAGGTAACACAGCAAAGGAGTGGCAGAGGGGGAATTTCAATCCAGGCCAGTGCAGAGTACCTGCCCCCACTTCCCAAGCCCAGCTCTCCATCACTCCGGCCTCGTCACTCTGTGCCACATGTCCATTCGTGATGGTGTAGTATCCACTCTTCTGGGTCAGCTGCTGAGCAGCCCAACCCCATCATCAGATGGCACAATGCTGACACCCTCACCTGACCCCATCGCTGGGTAGAAATGATTCAATAAGGAGAGGACTTGGAGGAACCCTCTGAAATTCTTTTAAGCGACTTCCTTCACCATACAGCTTGCACAATTGCTGTCAGAGACAAACAGGGGTCAGGGGTCTTCAAAAAAACCAAATCACACAAAACAGCCTGGCCGCAACCTATGCAGACACGCCCCGGTCCCCCAAGCAGAGCAGAAGCAAAGCCCTGAATTCCTGCAGCCTCCTGAGAGCGCTGGCCTGCGGGGCCAGTCCAGCCCCAGTGGTGTCGGGATACCCAGGAGGTTCCGTCATGTTGATGAATCATTTTAATAGAGGGTTTTTACAGACACATGCATCCACTTTTGTGTAACCAGGCTTTTTTTTTTTTTTTTTTTTGCATTAAATGGGTAAGTAGGTAATAAACGCTATCAGCCCCGCCACCACATGCTAGTGTCCCTCCAAACCGTAAGTCACCCTGGAGATTGTCATGGTCCTGATGAATCAGCTCGGAGGAAGCAGGTGCGCAGGGTTTGGGGCTATCCGTCCCACAGGAGCAAGGAGTAAGAGCTGCTTTTCTGAGACGCGGCCATCTGCGGATGCACCACTGGGTCCCCACTCCCCTGCCCACTGTGGCTGCGATGCCAGCCCAGGACTGGGTGCTTGCCTCTCCCTGCAGAACCCGGGCACTTTGCTAGGCCTGGAATGGATGACACACTCGTGCCCACAGAAGGGGTGGGCTCCTGGGGGAGCCGAAGAAGGGTGCCCAGAAACCCGACACACTGCGATCGCGCCGTGGTCGGCTCCAAGAAGGAGCTGCACAGGGCCTGGCTTGGGACCCGCCCTGCGGGGTGACGTTCGTCGGGGTGGCTGGGTGGCTCCAGGTGCTGGCGCAGCCGGGCCGGGCCGGGCCACGTTTCCCAGAGGCCCCATCTCTGTGGGCGTCTGGTGGGGTCGCACTCCTGTCCCAGGGCTGCTGCAACAGAATCTAACACTCAGACGACTCGAAGGGACAGAACGTGTTCTCTCGCGGTCTGGGGGCCAGGCTGAGCTCCCCCCGAGCCTTGAGGGGAGGTCCTTCCTGCCTCTGTCGGCTTCTGGGGGCCCCAGGTGATCCTCGACTTCTGGCCACATCATCCCAGTCTCTGCCTCCATCTTCATGTCCCTGCCTTCCTTTTGAGTGTGTCCAAACTTGCCTCTCTCCTAAGGCCACCCATCCTATCGGATTAGAAGACACGTGACGCTAAGGATTTCGTCTGATTGCCTCGACTAATGACATCTGCGTTGACCCTGTTACACACTCTGAGGTGCTGGGGCCAGGACTGTCTTTTGGGGGCCACCCAGGGCTGGGGCACCGACAGAGGAGACAACCCGGCCCACAGAGCCAGGTCTAGTCTTGCAGACCGCCCCGCCCAGAAGGCAAGCCCGCTAGGACGCCTGGGAGGAAGGGGTGCCTCTTCTTGCTGACGCTTTGTTTTGGAAATTATCTTAGAGTTTCAAGAAAGTTGCAGAAACATTACAGCGAGTCCGGTATGTCCCTCACCCAGCACGTCACACACTCATGGCACAAGGGCGTTTGACAGATTCACCCCACAGTCGATGTCACGGCTCCACCAGAGTGGGCAAGCCCGTGAACGCGGCTGCAGGAAGGGGCAGCTCTGCCTCACCCCCAGGGCACAGGGATTCCAGGAGGAACAGCTCGTGCCAGGGTTCAGAGCAGGAAGCGACAGCCAGCCTGGCAGGTGCGGCTGGAGGCTGGGGCGTGAGGGGGCTCAAGGGGAGGCGCGAGGTGGGCAGGGCTGTCCGCCCCAGGTCCGCACTGAGCAAGCAGCTGGGACTGGACCATGCAGACGGGGTTGGGGGGGACGCCTGGCGGCTTCTCGAGGCCCTCCCCGACCCCAGAGTTTGCTGCCTTCACTCCCAGAGGGCGGGAAGGGAGCGGGCAGGCAGGGAGTGGCTGAAGACGTGCCAGCGACGAGGAGACACAAGAAGAATCCGCAGAGGAGCCAGGTGCGCGGCCCCGCCCTGGGATGGGGTCCTGTTCCAGCTGGGGCAGGCCTCGGTTTTCTTGACGTAGTAGAGGCAGTGGCCTTGTCATCTGAGGGCTTTGCAGGCCACTGGAGGGCCCAAGCCGTCCTCCCTCTGCTCCGAGGCATCCCCAGGCCCAGCGCCTAACTCAGGTCCATCCCCCTCCGCCCCCACTGCCTTCAGAGTGGCCAGGATTCAGGCCACTGCCTTCCTGGTGGGGAGCTCCCCACTTAGTCACCCCCACTCAGCCTTGGGCTACTTTCTCTCTGAAATTGGTCTGTCTCCTTCCTGATAAGCCCCAGGGGAAGTCTGGGCGTCCAGGAGGCAAGGAAGGCGTTGATCTAATTAGCTGAGTAAAGCGATTGACACGATTGACACGGAGGTGTGAGCGACTGAAAGGCCTCACCTGGAGTGGAGGTTTGGGGTCACAAGGGGAAGCTGATGAGTCGGACAGTGTGCAGCGGAGGGCACAGCGTGGGGAGGGGCAGGAAGGTGGCTGCCCGGAAGTGGCTGTCATCTGGAGAGGAAGGCCACTCCCCACTCCCATCTTCGCTTTTGCAGAGACCCTCTGCCCCCACCTCCTCCCGACTAAGGGGCATCAAAGCCTCGCCCTGGAAGCGTCTTCCTCTTCCACGAAGGGGACTCTGCCAATCTCTGTGCCCAAATCACCCCCAGCCACCCCTCCCAAGGCGCTGCCACTGCCATCCACCGTTGACACCGAAGCCACCCACGACACGTGCAGGAAATGACTGGGCGGAGTGGTCCAGGAACCCCCTGGGTGGCCGTGGAACTCCTGAGACCATTTTTAATGTAAATTCTCTTTAATTGGAAAATGAAACAGATGTGCTAACCCCGGAACCCCTCGTACCAGCTGGCTGATCTGAAGCAAACATTTAATTTCTGTGGGGCCTTGTTTGCCCCAGTGGTAAAGGGGGGCAGGAACCCTTCCGACTTCGTGGGTGGTTGCAAATACTCCACCTCTGTGTGCCTCAGTTTCCACACCCGTAAACTGAGCTACTGGTGACTGCTGCAGAGTTTGCAGTGAAGGATGAAATAAATTAAGAAGCGGAAGCACTTTAGACAATGCCCGGGACATAGAAGGTACCTAACTAACACCGTGACTGTTATTTGACCGAATGATCTGCTTTTCCGATTCTAATTCTGATTATGCCACACCACAGCTGCATAAGTATCTGTATCAGCAAAGAATTCGAAACTACCTACATATCTACCCACAGAGAAGAGAAAATGTACCACGGATCACCCACAAACAGATTCTTCGCAGTTGTTATAACAGAATGACTTGATTTGTAATGATTTAAGATGGGCAGAAAGTTAAAAAAAAAAAAAAAAGAGGTGACTAAACAATATACATGATGTTATTCCATTTTTTGTTTAAAAATATTGTCAGGATATGCGAAAAACAATTCTAAAGGAATTTTTAGAAACTGTGCTTTTCTGGAAGAAAAAAGATTTACTTTTTACATTTATGCTTCAATATTTTTACAGTGAGCATATAGTTTATGTCATTTAAAAATACGAGTAATAAAGATGCATGCACAAGAAAACAGCCACAGCTGCACTGCTCCCAGCGGGCGGAGAGTGAGCTTCTCGGAGGTGGGCAGGACAGTCTGCCTCTGGGAAGAGGGAGAGTTTGGCTCCCGGGGTCAAATTCCACTGCAGTGACCTGGAAAGGGCTGTCGCATACTTTGCAAAAGGCACTGAGGTGCATCAAGTGTGACTTTCACCTAGGTGATCTGCGGGCTGGGCTGAGAACTCCTTTGCTATCCAGGGGTGCAGGCGGGCGAGGACTGGGACCCGCAGTGCCCTGTGTCAGCACACTTGCCACCTCGCGATCTCCTGGCTGCTCAGACCAGGGAGACACTGGGCTCGGAGCTGACACACAGGTCCCTCCATCATGGGATGTGGCCGCTTCAAGGTGGGAGAGGAAAGAGCAGCTGGGGACAGAAGGCTAAAGGAGTCACAATCACCCTCTCCTTCCCATCTGCCTCAGACATGCCCTCTCTCTCAGCCACTCGGGATTCATAATTGACACGAAGGTGTCCAGTTTATAAGCATAACCGAAGCGAGAGTTATCGTGGACTTTCTACGGGCAGGCGCTGTGTGCCAAGCACTTTTCAAGGCTCACTTTACTTTATCTCCTGAACTAGCCTGTGGGTTAGGTCATTATCCCCTTTATATAGCCAGAGATTTAAATAATTTATCCCAATCACACAAATCGTAAGTAGTGAAATTTACAATTTGTAATGCGTACATCTTTTTTGTGCAAATCACTGTTTTTACAAATTGTACAAGTTGGCATTTCAACTCATTGCATGTTTAAACCATCACATAACAATAAATAAACCAACATTTAGGCATGTCGTCGCTGGCAAGCTTTTTAGAGATTCATTCTCCAAAAAAACTTTTATTGAGCATCTTCTAAGTACAAGTCCTGAGATGCTTACTAGTACTTCCAACAGCGCCTGACACCTCGACAGTATTTTGGAATGAATGAATAAGTGAATGAATGAGTGATGAATAAATGTGAATGACAATTTTGGCATACATTTTTTTTTTAACATTGAAAAGTTACTCTAAATAAAACTCCAGGGTCAAAAATTCTGGTAGATGTACTCTTGGGGTGAGTTGGGAAAGAAACAGACTTGTCCTACAAGAAAAGGACAACACCTTTTCAAAAATGGAAATGAGCAAATGATATGACTGTCCACCTTAGTCCTCTAAAACTTCAATCTATTGAATTTCAGCATTTATCTAAAACTTTTTAAAGAACATTTCATATGGACTTCCTTATATAATGTCTGCAACTTTGAAATAATTCCAAAAAAATTACATGGAATGATGGGCGAAGGAGGGCATGGAGAGATGGACAGATCTGAGAATAAGCACGTTTAGTAAAATGCTAATTACAGAACCTAGGCCATGGGGACATGGGTATCCATCCACTGTGCGATTTTTCTACTTTTCTGTATCTTTGAAAGTTCTCATAATAAAAAGGAAACAATTTAAACTTTCTTAGCATCTTAAAGAATGCCCTCGTAATTAATTATTCATGCTGATGTCTTTCTCTTAATAAGCTGATTGCAAAATCTATTTTTTATCTTGTGACTCAGAAGAGTACGTGAAAGGAGAATGAAAAAAAATCCGTCTGGCAGAGGAAAGCCAGGTTCAGACTTTCATGTGAAGAAAATCGATTGTTCTGCTGATGGAGACTCGGTGAATTCTTTGCATTTCACTGGGGGTTGGGGCGAGGGAAGGCGCAACAGCGGAGGCTGGCACAGGCCACCGTGCCTGTGTCCGCCCAGGGATGCTCGTTTGGGATGAGAAGCGAATGGACAGACACCTCATTTAACGGAGCTGGGAGGGCCTTTAGGGGGCGCTCTCACACCCTGTGCTGGTCGGCTCTCCCAACTTCCCCTTCTCCTTCGAGAGTTTCCTCTCCTGTGCTTCTCGGGACCTGTGTACGGTTCACCACGAGACAGCACGTCCCGAATGGCAATTCTTCGTTGTTCTGAAATACAGCCATCTTGCTAGAGAAATCCCTGGCCGTTTATCTGTTCAACAGGGAGCACGGGGCTGGGGAGACCTTGGGAAGCCCCCAAAAGACAGTCTCCTGCCCTGAGCCAGCTGCAGGAAATGAAAGTATGAAAACCTTTTGTTTCTAAAACCCCTTCTCCCAAGGGCCTTGCATCTCTCATTTCCCAAGATTAGAAATATTTAACCAAGAAGTTTACCTTTTTGCCTCCCCTAAATCTTCAGTGCTGGGGTGTGGGTGGCTGGCTTTGAGAGGCGCCCAAGGCTCCCTGGCCTCTGATAGTCACGCCTTTGTGCAACGCCTTCCCCCTGGACCACGGGCTGGGCTAGAACCAGCTTCCAACCACCAGCACGCGGCGAAGATCAGATGAAGCCTCCCCCAGCGAAGCGCCTGCCTGCTCGGCCAGGTTTTAGGATATAAACACCACCACTGGCACGAGGCAAAGGCCAGCGCCAGGGAATGACTGCCCCACGGAGCTGTGGTCTGGGGCAGGTTTCAGCTTGCCATGCGGAGCACGGAGCCTGTCTTAGGTGAGGCTGCAGCAAGGAGCACTTCATCTCAACCTAAGGAGCGAGGAGCACGTGGGAGCCATGCTGCCTCCTCACGTCCCAGGTTCGGCTCTCCGAAGGCAGACCTGGAACACGGTCAACACATGGCCGCTAGGAAGCCCCACGACGAGAACGAGCTGGAACAGCACGCCCCCCTCCAACCGTCACTGGGGGTGCAACTGGATCGTGCCGTGTATGACTAGAGAGTTTTCCATTTGCAGAGCACTCCAAACATTCTGCAACTTGTGAAAAATGCTTGCCACCACATGACGCTGAGGTCACACCCCAGCTCGTGTCCTTGCAATGACACGGAAGTCAATCCAAGGCACTGTGGAAGCCGTGGAATTCAGCTCTGTAAACTGGGTGTAGACGCTGAAGCCAGCTCTTCTGTAAAGAAGGGGGTCTGAGTGGTGGAAAGGAAGCATTCGACTGAACTTGACTTCTGAAGTGCAATGCAGTGCACACTGAGACTTTTGTGCGGTTGTCTCTTCTACTTTTATTTTATTTTTTTTACGCCTACAGCACCTGGTCTTCCTAGGCGGTCTCCCATCCAAGGACTCACCAGGCCCGACCCTGCTTAGCTTCTGAGATCAGCCGGGATCGGACGTGTTCAGAGTGGAATGGCCACAGACTGTCTCTTCTATTTTAAACTGCAAGCCCCTATGGGGTGATGCGGGTCTAAATGGGGATGCTAACGGTGCCTGCTTAGTAGGGCTGATGTAAAGATGGGTAGTGGCTGCCTCTTCTCAGGGTGGCACACGCATTACCTCACTTAATCTGGGCGACACCCCAGTGAGACAGGTGCTAACATTATTCCCATTTTACAAATGAAGAAACCGACACGGAGGGAGCGTGAGCGGTTTGCCCAAGGTCTCAGATCGAGCTAGTGCTGGGACCGGAACTGAACCCAGGTGGCTGGACAACAGGGCCCACCTCTCTGACCATATGTCCCACTGTCCCCTAGTCTAACACGATCATGGTTGTGGAGCACACACACATCACAGCATCTACACCCGGCAGTCCGCAAGCTATAGCATTTGGTCATTGTCTGTGTCCTCCACAGCCCTCCATACACCACATGGGACATGCACTAATTAATAGTGAATAAATTAACGTAGCTGATCATCAAACACTGACCGAGTTCCTGCAATGCCCGAGGCACTGTTCCAGACGCTGGGACTGCAGCAGCCAAAAGCCTCGCCGGGCCTCTGCCCCCCGCCCCCCCACCCCCCACCCCGTGCTGCCATTGCAGTGGGCGGGGACAGGCGGCGGGCCGAGAGCCAGACATAACATCAGATACAATGTCAGATGCTGATACGAATAAAATGAACGTTCCAAAGGGGAAAGATGAACAAGAGCTGAAATGATTCATAATTCTTTGAAAATGCAGAATTCTTAGGATGGGAGGGAGAGAGATTCCCTAAAAGAATATATCTGTGACTTTTTCACACTTGGGTCATATTAAATGCCATCACATAGCAGTAAAGGTTATACCAGGGGTTTTGAAATGGCAATAGTCAGAGACAGTCGATAAGGATGGCCTGGGGGGTAGAAACCTTATCCCACACGCACTTGCGCTGGCTTTCAGAACCCGGGGTGCAGTGTGAGGCAGGGACCAGCTCCCAGCCGACACGGGCTGCAGGCACCCGACCAGCCAGCCGGGCAGACCTGGGAAGGGGCCTCTGGAACCCTGTGTTCTTGCCTACTCTTGGGTGAGCGCCAGAAGATCAGCACCCTATACGACAGGCTGTCAGTCATCTGTGACCGGCACCCTGAGGTGGAAAGTTCTACAAGGTTAACTCGCAGGTGCTGTACCCCAGTTGCAGCGGCTGGGCACAGAGCGAGCAGCTCGCTGAGACAGGGATTTACAAGCACATGACAGCATGGACAGCTTTCCCGGCTGCAAATCATGCAGAGGAGGGCGGAGAGGGCTGGATCGGAAGGAAAGGGAGGCAGCTCTGTGCGCAATTACATCCCAGCACTGAGTCCGGAGGCCCGCGAGCGGCAGGCTGCGGCCTCCCAGCTTCTCTGCCTGCTTCGAAGCCCCCGGGGAGCTCGGTGGTGACTTCATTAGTGTCCAGTTCTAGCGCGCTGGAGGGGGTCGGCTGCACAGGGCCCAGGCTGAGGCTGGCGGAGGAAATCGGGAGAGAGCCAGGGATCGAGTTGAAAGCACACAGAAGTGGCACTTGCTGACCCAGGGCTTCCCGTCTGTGGAGTCTGTGATTCTCTCTCAGCTGTGTTCCAAACACCCACGCTGGCGCGGGGAGGACCGTAGAGACTCTCTGACCAGCGGGCCGGGCTGCTTACACATGAGATGGAGAAGGCGGCTGGGGCTCCACAGAGGACTGCATCTAAGTGCCCGCGGGGACAGCTGCGGGCGTGAGAGGCCGGGGGACACAGGGCCGGCAGCAGGGTGAAGGCCGCACCAAGGGGGTGACAGACAGCGCCAGCGGGGTGAGGAGCGGTGACACTCCACGTGAGGGCGGCACGCCGTGGCGCGGGAGACCGCAGGCGGTGGTCGGGGCAAAATTAGCGGGTGGGATCCCCAACTGTAGGGAAGCGGAATGGATTTCGCAGCTAACGAAGTCCAGCTTCTTGAGAGGGCTCAGAATCTAACCTCTGGCCAATAAAGGCAGATCTCACGATCAAACCAATAGAAACGGACACAGAAAAGATGTGACGAGAGTGTGAGTATGTGCTGACATCAGCCTACATTTCGTCACACCTGAAAAATGATGATGATGATGATGACGATGTAGTAATAGTAATAGTAATAGTAATAGTAATAGTAATAGTAATAGTAATAATGGCAGCTCATATTTATGGAGCACTTACTATGGGCCAGGCCCCATCCTGAGCTCCTTACATGTATTAACTCACTTCATCCCCCCAACAGCCTGTGAGGCAGGTACTTTACCATCCCCACCTGGAAGCTAGAGCAACTGAGGCCCAGAGACACTGATTGCTTGCCTGAGGTCACACAGCTAACAAGTGGCAGAGCGCGCGTGTGAACCCGGGGATTCTGGCTGCAGAGCATAAGCCGTGACCCACCACAAAAGCCACAGTGAACTGTGCCTGCGGCTGGGAAGCCGGGCTGCCCTCGGGAAGCGGACCTGGCTCTGTAGAAAGGACACTGCTTCCCGAGCTGCTTCTGCTCCTGACCGCTGAGCCGTGAACCGGTCTTCTGAAAGAGGCACCAAACCCACTCACCATTAAACGTGGTAGAAGCAACTGGTCATCGGGAGCCCCGTGGCTAGGGGACCATCGCCCAGGAGGTTCTCCAACCACGGATTTGGTGACTGCTCCTCTCTGCCTGCCCCCCGCCGTTTTCTCGCCGGGATCTACCTTGTCTGGACAACATGCTAATGAGCTAACTGAGAAGGTCTGAATTCACGGTAGTGCCTCTTAATGAAATCCATTTGCTCCGTGGGAACGCTGGCCCTGGTGAATGAACCTGAGTCCCAGGACCGAGCAGGGATGCTGAGTGGCACTGAAATAATTCAGTCCGAGCGGATGTCCAGCCACCACACGTAGGGTTACCAAACCAGTTCCAAAGCATGTGGGAACGCTTTTCCAGGTCACCAGAGGTGGAAAAGACACTGCTTCCCGAGCTGCTCCCTCCCCTACAGGGACGAGCGGAGGACGCCCACGTCGCCCCGACACAAAGCGGACCTGGCTCTGCTGAAAGGCCGGTGGGCCGAGCACCGGCAGAGAACAAGTGACGAAAACTTAGCGAGGCCCCCACGAGACCCTAATCAAAGCTCCAAGTCCCGTTCACGCTGTTTTCATTCAGCAGCAAATCAGGAGTTCCAGAGAAATGCCAGGAACAAGGATTTCTGCTTTAAGAACCCCAAACCCCGAAGCTGAGGCAGGGAAGCGGTGGGTAACAGGGTGGGAACGAAGTCCCAGAAATACAAAGATCCTCGCTGACTTCTCTCACACGACACTCACGTCTCTTTCCCTTTTTCCTGATTACAAAATCACCCCGACCTTACGAAACAACTCAAACATTTCAGAAAAATAGAATACAGAAGTCCGAGTGCCCCAAAATACAGTCTACTAACGTGAGATTGTGTGACACAACGGGCCTTTTTCACCCAAAGTGTCCCCGGAAGTGTTTCCACTTCACATGTGGGAAATAGTGATTGGATCATTTTTGTAATGGAGAGTATCGAGGCAATGAATAATGCCGCGCTGATTTTTATGGATGTGCATTACCTGAGAGAGACACTTGCTGTCCCTGGAGGCCTTAGAAATCACGCTTGCATCTTACCCCCATTATTCAGGTGAGCAGACTGAGGCTCAGAGAGGCTCAGAAACACGCTCAGTCCTAGGGCTAGGAAGTGATGGGGCTGGGGCCCAAACCCAGGCATCTGGAGAGGAAACGCCCACACCCACCCCATGTGATTATTGCGACAATGCAGCAACCCCGGCTTGAGAACGCAAGGAGGGGGTGAGGGTGGGAGACGGAGCGGGGGCGGGGGGGGTCGGGCACAGACCTGGGCAGGAGTACAAGCATGTGTGGGAAGAACACATTAAAATCACTCGTCCTTTCTGCTGGAAAGATACAGCCGCCCCTGCAAGGCCGTGCGTAACCCCTGCCCCGTACCTCCACCGTGGGGCTTCGGGGGGATGGCTCGGTGAGGGGAGCTGGACCAGCCCACTGCCCAGAGGCCTCGGACGCAGCAACGACGTAAGTAAACGCTTCTGCCTCAACGTCGCAGATACACAGGTGACCTGGGAGGCAGGACAGTGGCGCAGTTAGATCTCCGGCCTCCGCATCTGGACAGCTGCGGCTGAAGCCTCAGCTTCCCTCCAAGACCAGCCGTGCCCTGAGAAGTCACTACCTCAGAGTCCTCCTCTGTCCAGCGGGGACTGGAACACTTGCTCCTGTGACTTTCTGCGCATGAAATAAGGGTGCGCCTCCCTTAGCACAGGACCCCGTGCCCACTAATGGATGATGCCCCTATCATAGTTTGCCATTGTTAGCTCTGCCTTGTGAACGTGCTCCCAGGCTCTGTCCTCACACGCGATGAACACTCAGCGGCTGTGCCTGGACACCGCACCTCTGCCCCCTGGTCCTACGTGGCTGGGCCCAGCAGGGCCTCTCAGAGGACCAGAGGCTGGCTCTGCCCACTAACTGGCTGTGTGACCTTGGGCGGGAGTCTCAACCTCTCTGTGCTCTTAACAGACGCACATCCCCACAGGCTGAGATGAGGACCAAATGAACAGCCCTTAGCGCTGTGCAGGGCATGTGGTGAACGGCCTTAGAGGTTAACTGTTCAAGTCACGACGGACCCATCTGACCAAGTTACTTGCACACGTACCACATACCAGGCAGTGTTCTAAGTGCTTCGGAACAGACACGCCTTGCCTGGCAGAGATTAGATTCTAGGGGGAAGGCAAATAATGAACAAGTAAACGAACGTGGGGTAGGGAGTGGTGCGAGGAAGAGCCTTCAAGCGGGGCGGGGTCTGCTGACACGGGGTGATTAAGGAAAGGGGTAACAGCGAGCTGTTCACCAAATGCTGTGGGTTCTCCTTCCAGACCCTTGCGACTTGCGTTGGCTAACGGCATGTACACGGCAGGGACCGGTATCACTTCCAAGTGGAACTGCAAAACCGCTCTGTGATTCTCACACCCCTTCCCGCTGCCACCGCCGCTGTGACCGTGAGAACACAGGTAGAGCTGGAGCCTCAGTCAGGGCCCGCCCACCCTGAACACCAGCAATGGGCGGGGCCCTGCTCACCCTTCTGCACCCCCGGGGCGCTCCTCCACCCTGGCTGGGGACCTTCCAGCTGGCTTCCCGTCTGGCTGCAGGTCCTCGTTTGTTTGGGCCTTGGACAGCCTTTCCAAGCTGCTCCCCTCGGAGTCTGTTTACGAAGATGACTCGGTGCGTGAGCCTCCCAGGGCTGCCCCGTTGGTCCGAGCATCTGTTTGGCTGAGTCTCTATTTATTTCTCCAGTAAACAACCGACGCGAAGGCAGGGCCCTGTGGTGTTTCCACAGCCCCCGCCGCTGGTGCCAAGACCTAATAGGATGCAGAGATGACACGGGAGGGGTGAGGGCCCGGGATCGGGACGGAGCAGCGCGTGGGGCTCCGGCAACTCCAGGCAGAAGCCGCATCTTCGCTGCAGGCTCCTGGGGCTCCGGCGGCACGGACGGGGCTGGCCACTGCCGCGGACGTCTGCGGGCTTCTCCCACCAGCACGTTCCCTCTTCCGCCGCTCAGAGCAATGCCCAGGGACCCCCTGAAGGACCCCAAAGGACCATCCCTCCCCTTTCTCAGTCTGGTGTGTTTCAAGGTGGGCCTGATGCCCCTGCCCCTGGGCCCCCCTGTACCCCACATCCAGGAAGAGGCACATGGTTGAGGTACAGCCACTGAATCTCTCCTACCTCCTTCTGGCCTTTGTGGCTCGCTCTGCAGTAGTCATGTGACCCAGGCCGGTCCAATGCATGGGAGAACCATGCAGGAAAGGTGAGGTCTCTCTGTTCAGGCTGCTAAGGTGGCAGGATTCGAGTTCACCGCTGCTGGTGACCATCTCAGCCACCACATGCGGGTAGCCTGCCTGAGAATGGACACGACACAGAAGGCAGCGGAGTGGGGGGATGGAGAGACACAGATTTCTGAAAGTAATATTTGAGCTCCTGGATCCAGCCAAGCCCAAAGTCCCTAAATTTAGGGGTTAAGTAGTTTGTGGGTTTCCTGTCACTCACAATCAACAGCGCCCCAACCTATTTGAATACACACGTCGGTAGATAGAGATGAGAAAGTGGGGTGTGCTGGTGGAATGAACACCAGGCAGGATGGAAAATGAGAGCAGGTAAGCGTGTGAGCAGAGGGCGAGGCGGCTGGAGAGTTCTGTGCCTGTGGTGGCTTCCTGTGTCCCTCGGCACGCACGCCAGAGTCCTCCCCACGACCTCCCTGGCCCTGCGGGTCCTGGTTCAGCACCTCCTGGGCCTCGTCTGCTCTTCTCCCCTCTCGCACCCTCTGTTCGAGCCACAGAGGCTCTACATCCATTTTCTATGCTGTATAACACATCACGCAACTTAGCCGTTTAAAATAGCGCCTACTCATTAGCTCGCAGTTCTGCAGGCTGGACAGTGTGGCTGGGCCCAGCACAGCGTGGCTCAGTTCTCCGCTCGGGCTGCAGTCAAGGTGTTCGCCGGCTGCATTCCCATCTGGAGCGAAGGTTCTCTTCTGAGCTCGTTCCTGTAAGGGACGGGATTCAATTCCTTGTGGTTGCAGGACTCGAGTCCCCATTTTCCTAACGATCTTCAGCCAGAGGCGGCTCTCAGCTCTTGGAGACCACCTCGCCACATGGCTCCCTCACCCTCACCCAGCAACAACACAGCAAATGTTTCTCGTGCTTCCAGGCCCTCTGCCTCCTCCTTCTGCCCCTGGCCAGAGAAAACGTTCTGCTCTTAAAGAGCTCACCTGATTAGGTTAGGCACACCTGGCTCATCGCTACATCTCAAGGTCAACTGATTGGGGACTTTAATTAGAAACGCAGAGTCCCTTCAAGCAGCACCTGGATTCACATTTGGCTGAATCACAGGAGGATGGGGCTCTTGGGGACTGGCTTTAGAATTCTGCCGTCCACAACTTCCTTGTCCCTCAAACATCCGAATCATGCTCCCCATCAAAGCCTTACACTTGCTGTTCCCTCCTCCAAGAAAGCTCTGGCCACAGGTGGCCCCTGGCTCACCCCCTCACTTTAGGCAGGGTGTGCGTACAAATGCCCCGTCCTCAAGAAGCCTCCTCTGACTAGCGAGAGAAACACCACCCCCATCGCGGTCGAGCCCCCTAACCCTGCTTTGTTTTTCTGCAGAGCTTATGTGCCACTGCAGATTAAACAAAGACAGCGCCACCTCCCCTGCTGGGCTGTAAGCCCTGAGGACAGGGACTCGACATTATTTGCAGAACCTGGCACAGAGTAGATGCTCAGTAAATATTTGTCGAATGAAAGAAGAAACATGTTTCTGAAATCTCACCCCGAGGTCTTTCCCATGCTTATCTGCCAGCGCTGGGCTCCACGGGAGGCGAAGTAAGGCTGAGACTGAGAGCGTAGGCATAAGAGCTGCACGAGCCGGGTGCACATCTTGTGGGTCAGCGCTTTTGCCTCTCAAGCCCAGTTCTCCGTCTGCGACACAGGGAGAACCCATCTCAGAGGGTGTCTGCGGGTGCTCAATGACATAGTTCAGGTAAGGTGTCTGGCACCCACATCAGAATCATCAGGTGACACCGCGTGACACCCTCAGATAAGGCAAAAAGTAAAAAACGCTGACATTATCAATATTATTGGCAAGGATGGGTGCAGCGGGGACTTCCCTGGGAGTGTGCATGACTGCCATCACCTTGGAGATTCATCTGGAAGAATCCAGTGGAGGTGAAGATGTGCCTGTTCTACGCCCTGCCACATCTACCAACACACAGCCCTTATACCAACGGGATCTTGCAACACCGACTCACAGAAGCAACTAGTGATACAGCATCAACCGATCGACTGCCAGACGCTACAGCACTTGACGTAAACCAGCTCATCTTTATCCCCACGTGACAGCTGAGAGCTGAAGGCTCAGAGATGTGTAGTCACTCGCTCAAGATCACACAGCTAGGAAGTGGCAAAGTTCTAACCTGCATCCTGGGTGGTGGAGAGGGCAGGAAGGGTAAGGGGAGAGGAAGGAGAGAAAAGGAAGACGACAGGGCGGACTAAATGACAGCATCAACACATCTCCAAGAGCACCCTCTCCTGCGACATGCTAAAAATACAGCTCCCACGTGACCACGAGTTCCACTGCCAGGCACGACGTCTACGAGAAATCAAAACACAGATCCACATAAAAACTTGTACGTGAATCCTCCTAGCAACATTATTCGTATCAGCGGAAACAACCTAAGTGTCCATCAATGAATGAATGGATGAATAAAATGTGGAATACCCAGACAGCGGAATGTTACTTGGGCACAAAAAGGAGCAAAGCGTGGATACACGCTTCAGTGTGGATGAACTCCGAAGACATTGTGCTGTGTGAAAGAAGCCAGACACAGAGGGTCCCACGTCACATGATTCCATTTGGATGACTTGTCCATGATAGGCAAATCTATAAAAACGGAAAGCAGATTATTGGTTGTCAGTGGCTGGGGGAAAGAGAGAATGGGAAGTGACTGCTAATAGGGACAGGGGATTTTTGTGGAGGGGGGGACAAAAGCATTCTAAAATTAGATTGCAGTGAATCTAATTGTGCAACTCTGTGACTATATTACAAACCACTGAATGGTATGCTTTAAAAGGACAAATTTTATGATACGTAAATTAAATCTCAATAAAGCTGTGTATAAAATGCATTCTGAGGATTCTGCTTTTCTGAATGTTCATGAGGAGAGGGCATGAAAAGTAAGTTTGGCAAATGCGGCTTAAACCAATTCAAATCAGTAAGTAAATGAGTAATATTTTTGCTGCAGTACTTCTCAGAGCCTTCAGTTTACAGAATGCATGGCACGACTGAGAGGAACGTGTTCTGATGACAGGTAATGCTTACTGAGTATTCGCAATGTGCCAGGCAAACATTAACTCGCTTACCTCTCACACGAACACTATGAGGTAGCTACCATCATTATCCCCATTTCACTTGGACAAGGGAAGTTGCTGGCTCCAGTCTCGCCACCTGCATCTCCCTCCCTGTGATCCATTCTCCCTTCTCAATGCAGATTTTACATCGCTCCCTTGCTTCGGACTCTCCGATGGCCCCCCGCCATCTCTAGACCCGGCTTCCTCAACCTCGGCACTCGTGGCATCTGGGAGTGGCTCTTCCTCTACGAGGGGGCCGCCCTGTGCACTGTACAAGTTTTAATAGCCATGGCCTCTTCCCACTAGATGTCAGTAGCACTTCCTGCCCCCAAGTTGTGACAGCCAAAAATGTCTCCAGACATTGGTGTCCCATATAGACAAAATCACTCGAGCTGGAATCGCGGCCTTAGACAAAAGTCTCAGTTCCTCACTGTAGCTGATGGGCCGCTGATGGTCGGGCCCTTGCTGATCCCCTCTCTGAGCACCGTGCGGGACCCTCGCCCTCCAGCAGCCCTGGCCTCTCTGATCTTCATGCTCTACATCCTCCTCTGGACCTTTCCATGTGCTCCTCCCCCATCCCACGGCTGGCTCGTCCTCATTACTTAGGCTTCTTCTGTCCACCTTCTTTGCCATTCCCTGGCCAGCCACTCCCTCTCCTAATCCCCAGACTCGCTTCCCTGTACCACGTCGCTGCTGAATTCGTGGCAGACGTTTGTCTCTGCAATCTGAGTTCCGCACCAGCAGTGTGTGCATCTTGCTGATCTTGCTCTTTGTCGAGTCTCTGGAGCTAAGGGTGCCGGGCCCCAGGACGGTGCCTGTCTCCCCAGGCTGGATGAATCACTGATTTGTCACCGTGTGAATCGGGAAGTCCTTCTGCTGTCTGTGCAGAGTAAAGGTGGGGACGTGGAGGGGAAAACACCTGAGGAGTTGTCATCACCTTGCCTTTGGGCACCAAACGTGCCTTCTGGTCTTTTGTAAAAGGTCTCTTTCTATCAAAACCAATTGCCAAGAAGTCTTTCGAATGGAAAGCAAACAATAAAAGAAGAAAAAGCAACAGCAGAGGAGGAGGACGGAAATGGCTTTCAATATTTTCAAAGACTTCTTAAATTAAAGCAAGTCTCTGGTTAGTGTTGACTGATTGTTCAAGTAGAGACTAGACATCGGAGCGGGACTGGAAACCGGGGGTGGCGGTGTGTCTCCAGGTCACGGCTTCAGCAATCCCAACAAAGGGGGCTGGATGGAGGGGGGCGACGAGCAGCTCAGCTGGGGTGTGAGGAAGAAAGAAATAAAACGCAGAGAGGATGAATCAGGCTGAACCGCCCTGCACGCCAGCAAGCAGAGAGGAACCAGGCTGAGGACCCTTCTCCGAAAACCCACAGGACCGGGCTTCCGAAGCGCTCCCCAGATGCCCCCCTCCAGGCTGGTCTTCCGTGCGGGCATTCTGCTGGGCACAATGGAGCCCCCTGCCTTGGCTTCTCTGTCAACAAGAGGCTCAGGCTCACCCAGAAATTCTCGACCTAGAGGCCCAGACATAGAGGTCCTAAAAGGTTCTACTGAGGGTCCTAAATATTTCAGACCACCTAGAAAATATTTTCACTAAAGGAAAAAAATCCAAACAGAAAGAGTCAAGCCCTTAAATCTAAACACCAATTTACAGGAACTACCGAGGAAGGAAAAACACATTACAGGACACCACAGGGATGCAAAATACGAACTCTTGTGCACAGAACTCTCTGGGACAAATGGCTCGGTGTCTTCAACAAATAAACTGCAGAGAAAGAAAAGAGGGACCTATAGCGTTAAGGAGACATAAGAGACTTATCAAGCAACAGCTAAGAATAGATAGGCCTTATCTGCACTTTGACCAGAAAGGCCTGTAACGAGAACAACCTATAAAAACAATTTGTGAAATAACTGGGGACATTTAGCATGGAGGTTCCTCAAAAAACTAAGAATTAAATGACCCTATGATCCACCGATCCCTCTTCTGGGTATTTACCCAGAAAACCTGAAGACATTTATCCACGTAGATATATGCGCCCCAGTGTTCACAGCAGCTTTAGTCACAGTGGCCGGGATACAGAAGCAACTCAAGTGTCCTACAAAAGATGACTGGATGAAGAAGCTGTGGCACATACACACAATGGAATACCACTCAGCCATAGGAAAAGATGAAATACTGCCATTTGTGACAACACGAATGGATCTCACGATAATCGTGCTAAGCAAAGTCAGTCAGAAAATGTTGAAAATCACGTTATCACTCATACGTGGGATATAAACTGAAAGCAACAAACAAACATCACAGAGACTCATGGACACGCAAAGTGTCCGTGCCAAGTGGTTACCAGAGGGAAGAGGGGGAGGGGGAAGGTACATAAGATAAAAAGGGTCAAATATTTGGTAACAGAAAGAAATCTAACTTTGGATGGTAGACACACAAATGCACTATAGATACGATTTGGTGTTGGCTGATACACTTGGAACTTATTTGATTTTATTAATCAATGTCACCTGATAATTTTTAATAAAAAAATAATTGGGGACATTTCAACAGTGATGGAATATCTGGTGATATTAAAAGATGACTGTGAATATAAGTTTTGGTATGACAATAAGATGATGGTTATTTCTATGAGTCCTTTTTTTTTTTTTCAGAGACACGTGTCCAAATACTTATGGATGAAATAATGTGATGTCTAGGATTTGGTTCCAAACAATCTGGAGGGAGGCTGGGAAGGTGATGGATGTAGACGGAGAAGTTTGGCTATGAGATGACAGTTGTGGGAACTGGCACTGAGTCCATGGTAACACATTATGGTACTTTTTCTCACGCCTTCATCAATAATATGACCCACAGGCTTACAAATATTTTGTTGATCATACTAAAATTCAATTGAACTTTCTTTTATTTGCTTTATATCAAACACTCAGCTATATAATGACCGGCTATGAAAAATGGGCAAATTAATTCATCAAGACTAAATTACCCTGACTTTGAGGCAATATCATACGATGACTCAGAGCAGAGAAACCCTTCCTGTCTGTGTTTAGTCATTTGTATCTCTATGACACTCAGCAATTTTATTTACACTTCTCAGAGCCTCAACTTTCTTCCCTGTAAAATGGGAGGAAGTAAATAAGATTTTGTGTGTGGCGTGCTTGGCCCTGCCTCTAATCGTCAGCAAAATGCAGTTACTATTCTACCAGTGACAGCAATACCAGAAGAATGAAGAAGAGGGTACTATTCATATAAAAAATTATGCTTCTTCAGGTATGTGTAGAAAGATTCTGGACTATTACAAATAGATAACAGATAATCCCCCGGGAGTCATTCATTCATTCAACAAACACTACTGAGTGCCTTCCGTGTGCCAGGCACGGTAGGCCTACGGAGCACAGGATGAGTCAGCCCCTCCTCTCCTGGGGCAGACAGGGTAGAGGAATTTAGGCATGTTGAGACAGCAGGGAACCAGGGATTAAAACTTCCTTAGGGGTGGTCCAGGGAGATGTCCAGACTGAGATCTGAAGGATACAGGAGAGTTAGCCAGGCTGGACGCGGGGGTGGGAGGGCAGAGAGCAGGGAGACAAAAAGGAGAGAGCATTCCAAGCTGCTAAGGGAAGGCCCTTGGGGCAAGAGGGGATAATTCCAGGTTCCCAAGAACTGCAGAGTCCAGAGGAGACAGATCAGGGCAAGGGCGGCGAGTGGCTGCAGAGGGGAGAGTTTCTTGCACTTTTACTCCACATCTTCTCAATTGTAGCAATATTTCATGAAAAGCATGTATCATTCTTATAATTTTTAAAAAGCTAAAAAAAAACCCCACAAAATAAAAACACCTCATAAGAGTTCCAAGAAAAAAAAATCATTATGGCATTTTCTTTTTCTCTCAGGCATCCTCCATCATGTTAAAATTCACTCACATTTGCTAAAGAAACCATCTCATTTAAATGTAACAAGCATGACACTCTCTCCTACCTGGTTTGGGGAAGGGCCTCTCCATCCTTCCCTACATCCTTTCCTTTTTTGGTGAGTTAGATCTGGATACAGTAATTGTGCCTAAGATGTAATTTCCATCCCACAGACAAGTTTCAGCACATCGAGTTGAGTTTGGAGGAAAGTGGGACTTAAGGAAACGCTTTTCATTTTCCCAACTGAATGAATGCCACTGGCCCCAAGAAAGAAAAAACTCAGTATCGTATGGGGACTGCCCTGCTAAGTGGCATCTCTGCCAGTTTCATCTGCCATCTGTTGCTGCGGCTGGATACATCTTTCTGGTTTCCTGGGGCTGCGGTTGACTTGGATGCTGATGTGAAGCACACAGCTTGCGTGCAAGTTACCTGAGTGGGGCTGGGTACCTGGAGGCAGAGCTGCAGCTGCCTGGGAGGATGTGCTAACAACACCTCCCCCCTTGGTCTGCTTCAGTGGGAACCCCAGCGAGTCCCTTTCAAGTCAGCACCTTGTGGTTTCTCCCTGCAGGAATGCCAGGTTTATGATGCGTTCCTTCCCTGCACTGTTTTGATCCCCTCCCTGTACCCCGCCCAGCTCGGGGCCTTTCATTTCGTGTTAGATCTAGTGAGGCCGCTGGCTCCTGGCTGAGTGTAGCACCACATGATACAGAAGGGTCTGTCCTCATGCGAGACAGACAGATGGCCAGATGGTTCTAGTCCCAGGAGAGAGGCACCTCCCAGCACACAAGCCTCGCGGGTGTCACCGACTTGGCCTTTCCCTTCAAAGACCCACCAGCTGTAACACCCTCAACTGAAAGATGAGAAAACTGAGGCCAGAGGGATAATTCCATCACGAAAGAAGCCCCCACAAAATGACAACACGTTCCCGGCCAGACCATCAGTGGTACATCATATCCTACTGGTAAGGGCTCAAATTTGGAGTTGAGATTTACCTTTCAGCTCCATCACTTACCATAGTACAATCTTGCACAAACTGCTCAACCTCTCCAAGCCTCAGTTTCTTCATCTGTGAAATGGGGATAAACATTTTCTTTTTTTTTACCACTTAAGAGTTAATTTAAATCCACTTCTCACCCTGTCAATTTTATTATTCAAGTGTTCACCTATTTATCTCAGTCCTCCCTACTTCTCAGATGGGCAAGGACTCTGCCTACCTGTTCATGGCTGTGTCCTCAGTAACTAACTCTTCCTAGCACAGGGTAGGTGGTGGGGGGAAGTATTTGTGATAATCATAATAAAGGCCCTCGGCACAGTGCTTGGCACAGATGACCATCGTTAGGAACAGAGGAAGCCCATGATTATTTACGATGGGAAAGCAGTTTGGGTTTCAAAGCTATCAAAGAGCCAGAAACGGAGGAAACGAAACAGCTCTTTACAGCAGGCCTGCTTTTCTGGGTCAAAGTCCCCAGGCCCCCATCATGTAGCATCAGGCCCTCACAAGCCTTGGAGCCAACTTGCGCCAGGGTCTCTCCCCACTGTCCTCTCTCAAGGACTTCACCCCTCAGAGACATGACTCCTCCCCCGGGGGCTGCAAAATCCCTATATTCTGCCCTAAAAGGCTCAGAGGGAGCAGGAAAACCAGTACAGCTCACCACACTCAGAAAGGGAGGATGTGGTGCAATGGCAGGGTTGCTAGATAAAATGCTGGATATCAAATTCGAATTTCAGAACAACAAAAAAATACATTTTTAGTGAAAATATGTCCCAGAGATTGCACGGGATCTAGTTATATGACCAGAAAAAGAAAAGAAAAGAAAAGAAAAGAAAAGAAAAGAAAAGAAAAGAAGGAAAGAAGGAAGGAAGGAAGGAAGGAAGAGAAAGAAAGAAAAAGAAAGAAAGAAAGAAAGAAAGAAAGAAAGAAAGAAAGAAAGAAAGAAAGATTGATTTCGTGTTTATCTGAAATTCAAATTTTCCTGCGTATCCTCTATTTTACTTTGCTAGATCTGGCGGCCCCACAAAGTGATCCAGCTGGGGTGTTCACCCAGGCCTGCCCGAACTTGTGGACCTCACTTTCTCCGCTGCTGCAAAATCGCCCTGATCACACAAGGAGCCTCCTGGGGGTGGTTACCAGACTTGAAAGAGAGAAGCCGAGAGAAACGCGCTGTGTAAGCCCTCAACTACTGCATACTCGCTACCACGGGCGGGAATTTCGTTTGCTTCGACCGAGGCTCAACCCAGTGCCTACTACTGTTACCTGGAACTCAGTTGGATCGCCATAACTATTTGTTTGGATGAAAAATCTCTCCTACTACTTTCCCTAACTAGAAGAAAAATAATAATAGAAGAAAAGAAAGAAAAAACACGGAACAACAACAACAAAAAAACCATTTCAAGGACATCCAGGCCCAGCATCCCAAGTGTACCCTGCCATCTCTCCGGAGAGGCACAACACTTCATCCCTCGGGTGAGTAGACGGCGGATGGAGCCCTGCGCGCAGGCGCACTCCTCCCAGTGGGCGGGGCTGCGGCTGTACATGGGGCCGCCGCAGTGAGGTGTGCGCGTGCGCAGTGGGTCCCGCGGTGAAGTGTGCGCGTGCGCAGTGGGTCGAGCGGCCGGAAAGCGCGGGAAAAGTGCGCTGCTGGCCCGGGAGCGCGCACACGGCGGGCGCACCGCAGGGCGCTCGGAGCTTGTCAGTGACGTCTGAGTTCATGGCCTTTGCGCCCATGGGGCCTGAGGCCTCGTTCTTCGAGGTTTTGGACCAGCACAGGGCTTCCCTGCTGGCCGCCCTGCGGAGGGGCGGAGGGGAGCCGGCAGGCGGGGGGACGCGCGCGGCCGCCAGGTAGAGGGGTCCCCGGGCGCCGGAACCCCGCCCGCCGCTTCCGGGTGCCAAGGCCGCAGGCCGGCCGGCCCCGAGCCCCAGAAAGCGCCCCCCTTAGCGCGCCTGACCTTTTCTGCTGTCAGCCCTTCTTACGAACTCAAAACACCCCCCTTACAGCCCCAGGTGCCTTCTAGAATGTTCCAGGAGCATCCCCACAGCTGGGCTCGCAGGTTTCCTGCGATCTCACGGGTCAGAGAGTTTCGGGCGCAGTTAGGCTTTGTGCTTGTTAAAAAAAAATATATGTATATGTTATTTTTATTAAATTTTAACCTAAGTTTTCAGGATTTGGGGTGGGGGTAGAGAAAGTGAGGAAAATTAATGTTTTGAGTTCTCACTCAATAAGTGTTTCTGTTTTGTTTTTTAAAATCAAAATGAACAAGGAAGTCAACACGTTTCAGGTGGTTTCTAATGAGACGACGGTTTTCTTGGACGACAACGCACATATTTTCAGTGATTTCTTTACCGTGGGTTAAAGCCGTTGGCTGGTTGGCTCAGAGCGCGGCGCTGATAAAATCAGTCCCAGCGATCGCCAAGCTACCCAGCTTACAGTGAACTACAGAAAATGCGGGTTTGCGCTGCGACCAGCTTTCACTTCAAATGCTCCGTTGTTCTGCTTCCTTGATCCGCTTTTCTGGTGTAGCAGCCGTTTTTCAGCCTAAGCAAATGGCTGTCTTTTATTTTTAAGCCTCAACTATTAAAAAACAAAACGAGACAAAAAACCTAAAAACCCACCAGCGAACACATTTTTTACATAAGGATTTAGTACCAGGGAGAATTTGTGAGAAGAAGGGAAAGGAGAGAGTAGAAATCCCTTGTTTATGTTTCAGATGTAAATTAATCTGATTGTATCTTAAGGTTGGTCACAGTATTGTCTTACAACTTTTTTTTTCCAAACCAAAAAAAAAAAAGATATTTGAGTCAGTTTTTACATCTTGATATTAGAAAATATTGAGTGTTTTTAAATTTATTTTCTGATAACATGCATTTCTAATGAAAGCAAGTTGCTGTGGAAATTAGAACAATCTCCGTTTGCCCATTTTCTACATTTGGTTTCCCTTCCCAGGCAAGGCGCTAATGGTATTTATAACTGAACAACATTTTTTGAAGCTGATGGCTTGTGAAATTAACAGTCAGCTGACAGAAAACTGGGCTAAGTCTTAATAGTTTGCTGTAAAGTGAAGCAATAGTTGCCAAATCCTTTCATGGTAGTGATTAAACTTTTTTCTTTTGATATCACTAAAATTCAAAAGGGCTGATTTAAAGCATGAGGTCAATTAGGTAATGTGCTACAGGAAGTGTTTCTTTTGAAATATTTGTGCATTGCATTTTGGGGAAAGAAATTAAATTCAAAGCCAATATTACATCATTTTTAATCAAAACATTTATCAGTAGTATCTCAAGCCAATGTGTTTGTATTTGAGTAGCTTAATCCAAAAAGCAGATTGAAATATATTTATAAATTATATTGTCTAGTCATTAAAAGAGAGATATTACTTCAATGAGTAATTGTTCAAAAAGTCGAATTACAACAAATGAAATTTCTCTGTAAATAGCCACTATAAATACAGTTGTTGTTTTAATGTAGTTCCTATGTCAAAATTTAGTGGGAGATATCATTATTGACATGGATTACCTAGTCTTAATCTGGGGAAATGTTACATATGATAAAGGCCTAATTTGGAATTAAGATTGAATTATAGTGTGTTTATTGTTTCAGTTCTGAGGTTCTTTCATCTATAGAAAATATTATCCAAGACATAATAACAAGCTTGGCAAGAAACGAAGCACCTGCATTCACAATAGACAACAGATCAAGCTGGGAGAATATAAAGTGGGCATTTTTTATTTTTTTTAATTTTCAATGCAGTATCTATGTCATTATTTGAATTTTTTTAAGTTAAGAGTTCGAGTCAGATTTCATTCTTTGTGTCGCCCTTACTCTACCCAAAAGGATTTAAGGACGTTTACAAAATACATACCACACTAGCAGGTTATATAAACTATAAGTAGGTGTGAAAGATAAGGCGAAGAGAAAACAATACTAAGAACAAAATACAGAGCAGCAAAAGAGGTCAGAATTCAAAATGCTTATGATAAAATCTTGCAAACCTGCTGAAAGTAGGCTCCAAACTTAGATCTAAGCTTTCTAGCACTCAAAGGAGGAAATTCTCATCTATACTGGGAAAGCAAACCACTTGCTCAGGGGATCTACAGCCAATCCTGATACTGAGACCAAAATAAATGTATCCTGAACATTTCAAAGGCTCTTTCTCCTAACAGATCTCTCAGCAAACAGCTTTATCAAATCCTAGTTCCTAGTTACACTGTGTTTTTCTGAGCTCCTCAGCCTGTAGAATCTTCCCACTAAATTATGAAAAACGCCACAAGAATAGTTCCTCAGAGTTACAGAAAAAAGAATAAAAGTAATGTTGAAGCTCCTTAATCTCTCAGTATTCTTTTAGGATCACTATAATTAATATAAAATGTAAACTTTTCAATTATAATTTGCTTCATATTTTGCAAGATGAATTAATTGCATCAAGCCTGTGAAGCAGCTGAAAACTGGTGTATTCTACCACCGTTAGGTCAGTCTTGGTAGTTCAATTTAACAATCTAATGAATTATTTCCCTTAATGTAATGAGGGAAATCAGAGATAAAATATTTCAAAACTTTTTAAATTGAGTTGTAATTATTAGATGAGTAAATTATTCAAATTAGCAAAATGGTAATATTTGAAAGTAGTTCGCATACACTAAATGGCTTCCCAGGTAAGAAGTACACAGATATACACACATGTCATAACCGAAGGTCTATAATTCATTTATTTTAAACTCTTTTAGTGTCTCTATAAGTCACAAAACTAATTACCTAATTATCATTTGGAACTATCTCAGCTTATAACCGAGGTTATCCTAAAGCTTTGAATTTAAATGACATGTAGATGAGGGCACCAAGTCTAAATTGTTTAGGGTTCACAAATTAATTATTTTTAATGTAATTCCCTTGATTTAAATAAAATGACAGGTTTGAAGATTCTGTTGGTCTTCAGATGGTATCTCATTGTACCGTGAGAAAAATCAAAAGTGATTCACCAAAGTCAGTTAATAATTTTGGTAAGTTAATTTTTCTTAGCTTTTAGTAATAAATGACTTTGGTTATCCTCTGGATTTTAGTTACTCCTAGCTAAATAAACTTACTTGTTTTTTAATAGACCACTCTTGTACTTGAAGTAAATTTATAGAATTTTGCATTAATAACCATGGATGGAAGTAAATTGTAATTCCAAAATAAATTTTCAAGGTAAATGATTCAATGGAAAAGTAGTATTCTCTCAGGTTTGCTGTTCACTGAGCAATTAATTTTTTCTCATTCTTCAGGCAATTATACTCTATACGTAACACTTCAATATGGGAAGATAATTTTTTAATATTATTGGGAAGATAATTTTTTAATATTATTATTGTAACTGGGGACAGTTAAAATCCTCGATGACAGTATGTTTTGAAATGAGTAACTTGTTTATTGTATCTTATTTTCCAGCTCTAATTCTTAAAGTATTGTCCGTGATTTATAAATTAGTACAGAGCAACACTTATGCAACCAAAAGGTAAATACATCGTCCTGGTAAATTACTCTTTAAAATGCAGTGTGAGATTCAGTTAAGTGAACTTTTATTATAGGTTTTGAAAAGTTATGTAGGACTAGACTATGGGTAACCGGTTACTTTTTCCTATTATGTGTGTTTATATGTGTGTTTCATCCAGTTAAAGCTTTCTTCAACTAATACTCCAATACTTGTCATGTTCAAAGGGAACGTGGTTAATTAAAAATATATTTTTTAAATTTTCGTAGAGACATATATTACACTGACAGCCAACTCTTCGGCAACCAGGCTGTTGTGGACAACATTGTCAATAACATTTCCTGTATGCTGAAAGTGCCAAGGAGATGTCTACACATAGTAAGTAGCATTTAATGCAAAACTTTTTAAAGACAACGTGTGTGTATAAAAATTGTAATAGAAGAATAAGCGTGATTGATCTGCACCTTCTTTTGATGTTTTTCAATACTGTGTTTTTCTCACTATACATTTAAGTAATCTATTCTCAATCTAGTCCCTTGGATGAATGAACCAAAGTAGATGAATTACCAAAAGTTTTTCATTCTTACATCTTTTATCCTTCATTTCTTAAGTTCCAGTCTAAATTACAATACGTATATTTTAGCAGGTGACTGACTATGAGGAGTGACTCTGCAGCATAAAATATATTCGCAAAAAAGGTTTCAAATATGTCTATTGTTTTTCAGTTATCTACATCCAAAGGTTTAATTGCCGGCAATTTAAGGTATATCGAGGAAGATGGCACTAAAGTGAATTGTAGCTGCACAACAGTAAGCATCATTAATACGTTCACGTACTTTAACTCCCTTTCAGATCCTTTGTATTTAAAATGTATTTTATTTCCTGCTTTGTGATGTAGTTAGAAGCTTAAGATTTTAAAATAAAATCGAAGGATGAATAGGTATATGCTTTACACAGCTGTGTATTACATAGTCTCAAAATATTCTATTTGTCAAATGTCATTGGAATAAGCATACACATTTCTTTTAAAAATGCACTGTTGTTTTCAGATCGAGTGTGTCTGGACCATTTTAGCATGGTTACTTATGTAATCTTCATAAAATATTCTGGTTCTGAAAGTAATATGTTTAAAACTAAACTATTTACTCGGCCTTGGTGCGTGGAAGGCCCGCAGCACTAAACCAGCACAGCAGCTCGAGGGGGCCACCCTACTGGCTTGCGAGGTGAGGAGGTCCTGTATCATTGGTCAGTTTCTGCTTTTTAAGCCACATTTCCACAAAGCTTCCCAGAGATTCTCACGTGAAGGGAAGTAGTTTGGGTATGTCTGTTTTCTTACTGAGAAATAAATCCATTGCCTGCTGTTTTCTCTCTGAGACATAAACTTCTGATGACAGGTATATATTTTTTAATGAAAATATAGGATTTTTGTGATACATTTTAAAAATGTGGTTATACTTTCTTTTTACTTAAAATAAAAACTGTCTTGTTTTGTTAACTTAGCCTGTTGCTGTGCCATCTAATATTCAAGGAATTTGGAGTATCCTTTGAATGCGAAAACTATTTAAACTTCTAGAATGTTCGTTCATTCATTACTTTGATAAATCAAGCCTTCTAATATGTAACCAACAAGCTAGACCCTATAGCGGTCAAGATGAACACACCATGGTCCCTTGTGTCAGATTCTCTTTGGAGCTCGCCCTCCGGTAGGAAAGACAGATATCTACATATATGAATAGACATTTGTTACATATTTGAAGGTAAAAATGAAAGTACCATATCTATAGCTGCTTTTCTGTTGATTTATATGGCACCATTTTTCATTGGTGGTTAAATTAAAATATCCTTGCCTTAAATTTGTCAGCCTTAACTTCACAGATTTAATTACAGATGCGAAATTTCTACTAATTGTAGAAAAAGATGCGACATTTCAGCGACTGCTAGATGACAACTTTTGCAACAAAACATCTCCGTGCATCATGGTTACGGTACGTCATCTGCCTTTACCACAGTTTTGAGACTAACGTACTCTGGTGTTCGTAAGAGGATTTATAACATCGTCTGTACTGCTCGGAAAATACTCTGTTATCAGTATGACGCTTTCTTTGGGGTCATAGAACAAGAATTTCCAAGGTGTTTATTTAAACATCCTCAAGTCTCACTAAACTCTGGAGCACGGTTCCAATTCTGAAATATCGGTGATTTTCTAATACCACAGCGAGTTTACACAGTCCCCTAGTGTCACCGTCATACCATTCCCACTGGGGCTACTTGTATAACATGGTAACAGCAGGGCTTGGGGAAGAGTTGAGTGGACAAGGCCTGTGCCTTGTTTTTCTCTCCTAGGTTTGAGCACCAGATAATTTCATTAATCTAGTCAAAAGAAAACTGCTTTCTTTCTTTTTTTTTTAAATATAAATGTTCAAAGAATAGCAAAGAACACAGAAGAATATGTTGAGATGACACAGAGAACTACAGACATCAGTTAGCAAAGCGTAGTAAGCTTTGCACTACAGGGTCTATGGGAGGAGTTCATGAAACCGGAGTGATGGATGACATCTGCTGGAGGAAGAAAGAAAGAAGTGGGATAAAAGGAAGCTGGGGGTGTGGGTAGGTGGAATGATGACAGAATAACAGAATGGATCAGGTTCCCCTCTCCTGTCCCAGCTTTATTCTACTTTTATAGATCTTTATAATAACCTAGGTTTGGGCAGGAAAAAAAAAAAACGTATCTACTTAAAATTTGTCTAGGAGCTTAGATGAACAGTGTGATGTTTGTGAGGTGTATCTGTGGAAGCAGGAAGGAGAGCTGCTCTGGAGAGGAAGCAGGATGCTGGCCGCTGCACAGAGTCCCCGAAGGGCTGACCACTGCCAAGGAAACATCCTGACTTAATGTAGAGACGTCAGGTGCTAAAAAAACGTTTTTGGATTGGTGAGAAAGAAAATGACAAGGATGAGTGTGGCAGTGTCATCAGTTCCATGGAGAGGGAGAGAACTGGGGTCAGGGAGCCTGTCGTGAGGCTGTCAGTGTAAGGATGAAAGAGGCATCGTTCAAGGGCAAGGACCGAAATGAAGGACATTTCTTAGGCCAATTCAAAAGGACTGAGTGACCACGGGTTATTAGGAATGAGTCGAAACGACTCTGATGTGGGGAACCTTACCGTGTTATCTCTGTTGATAGCACAAGACACGTAGCGGGAAGGCTCAGTTCTTCACGGAAGAACGACTTTGAGTGTAGTTTTAGAAATACGAATTTGAGATGATAGCAGGACATTCTAGTAGCGTCTGCCTGGTTTGAAGTGAAGGGACATAGTTGAGATGGAAAATGCATACTGAGATCTCGTAATGAATAGGGCTTGCATTTGAACTCCTGAAGTGATCTCTTTGTGGGGGCTGTGCTGTGGCTCACCGTTTGGCCCATCCTCTTCCACTTTTACACCTCCCTGGGGAGGGCGCATGCTTGGTGGGCTGGCTGGAGGAAGCCAGTGCATTGCAGACAGACACCTGCAGTGGCCAGTGGCCTGGGTCTCTGTTCAGTCCTTGGTGATCGAATCCCGGCTTTCTGTCACATCTGGTTGGAAGAGACGATATACTTGGTAGGTGAACATATATTTGAAGAGGGGAAATCATACGTAATCCCTTTTTTCCACCTCGTCTTCTTTCTTGCATGCTGCCTCCTAGTCCTTGCCTGTCTGCGCACTGGTGCTGTCGTGCTGTCCATTGACACTTGCTGCCTTTACTCCCAGGAAACACCCACAGGAGTTGACTGGTAGCAGTTGCCTCTGGAGAAGGGAGCTGAGCATGGAGGGTCAGGCTAGGGAGGGGCCATTTTTCACTGGATGTCCTTCAGTATTGTTTGGCCACTCCCCCACATACACCTGGAAAAAACACCCCAGAGGAAAACAATAAAAATGCGGTACCATTCACTGATCCTGGTGTGCCAGAGACTCTACGAAGCATCTAATAATTAGCGTTTTCATTTATTGCTGTTTATCACATAACTTGTAAAATCTCTCAACAACCTTATGAGGTAGGTAGTATCATCACCCCACTTTAATAATAGGGTCCCGAGACACAGGAAGGCATTTACCACATCAATTTCCCCTCCCCCAATCCTGGCTTTCTTCTACTTTTTAAAAATGAGGTTTTTGAAGGGAAAAAGCTCATCTACTTAAAATTCTTCTGGCTTACTAGGACGCAAATTCAGACAGTTCAGTTCCTCGTTGCTAAAGTGCCATAACTGTGAGGCAGGCATAGTTGCCCCAATTTTATAAATAAAACTGCAGCTTAACAAGACTAAGAAACTGGCTCAACATCACCCACTAATGATTCATAAAGAGGGAATTCAGATTTTAAGCTGTTTGATGGAAAGCCTGTTCTTAATCTCTGCCTGCTTCTTGCCCTGCTGCATGTTTTATTCGGTTTTCTGCTTTTCTCTCTGAACACTATCATAATGTTCATTAAAGTACGTTCTACATCATTTTTGTTTTAATGATGTCATGAGATTTTTTCCCACCACTTATTATTAGGCTTATTAAATCCCAAATTTAAACCAGGTATTCTTCTAAGTGCTTCATGATTACTTACTTAATTCCTATACTAACCTCATAAGGTGTTCCAGAGCCCTAAACCACAGAGAGGTTTGGGGACTCATCCAGGTGCGTGCTGCTGAAGAGTGGCAGAGCCAAGATGGCAGCCCAGGCCCTCTGGCCCCTCAACTGGTACACATCACCAACGTGCTATGCTGCCTCTCCGTGTCCCTGTTGTTAGATTATTTTGGCTCTTTATAGTATTTTTGTCATTTTCAATAACACTATAGTGAACATCTTTTTAAGTATGTAGGATTTTTATTACTCCTGTTTCTGTTGGATTAATGCCTAAAATAGGAATAACGGAGTCAAAGGTATGAATATACATGGGCTTTTTCACCCTGTTGTAAGATTGTCTATTTCTTCACAGTCAACACAAGTCTTCCATCACTTGAAATTTAAGGTGAGGGAATCTAACTTTTAAATCATTACTAAGGTGAGGATATCGTTTTATCGATTTCATTCTGCTGGAATTAAAATGCATCATTTTAATCTTGCTTTTAGGGGAAGGGAGTGCCTGATCTGAACACAAGACTTTTAGTCAGGAAGCTGTGGGATACGTTTCATATTCCCATTTTCACTCTTGTAGATGCTGATCCACATGGTAATTTATCGCTGGACTATTTGAAACAAACATAGTTACATCATTTGTTGCTGTGTTCTGCTCTTAGAACATTTCCATCAATATTTTAAAAGAATATAATTAGTAGATTAACATGAATGACTGTAATCATTTGAGGCAATTTATTGCTATTTTAGACATATTTAACCGAACCGTAAATTCATAGTAATGTCCACAAAAATAAAATTTGCAGATGTTAGATATAATTTAAGAATGCAAATTATTTCACTTGCAATATACAAGAAGTCTAATTTTAAAGTTAACCTTCTTTTAACAGGCATAGAAATAATGTGCATTTATAAGTATGGATCTATGGTAAGTATAGACAATTTTTTTTTCTTTTTCCACTATTGAGATATTCTATATTTATTGGGGTTATTTCTGCATTTGTTTATTGGTTGCTGGTAAGCAAAGGGCTCCCCAGATGTACCCGTGAGACTGCTGTCCTAGTCTAGAGCCAGTCTGTTTCCATGGCTGTGATTCCAGCTTCCAGCACGACCAGTGCAACCACAGATGGCAGAGTGGGATTAGCTATGGACAAGAGACACTATTATCCTCCTCTCCTGGCCTGTTGAAGTAACCTTGGTCTTCAGGGTGACAACATTGTCTGAACGCCAGTGACTCTGAAAAGTATATGTAGCCTTGAATTCTGACTTTGCCAATTCTTTTTTCTCCCACAATAAGGAGAAATAAAAACATCACCCAATTTACTGCTAGAGTGTGCAACTACCATACTTCAGTGTTTCTCAAAGTATGTTCCTGGACCAGCAGCATCAGCATCACATAGAAACTTGTTAGAAATGCAAATCTCAGGCCCTCTCCAGATCTACTAAATCCGAATCTCTAGGGGTGACCCCTCTAAGTGATTCTGATGAGTGGTAAAGTCTGGAAGCCACTGGCATACACCTCGAGTGTCCCAGACATATATGTTTATAGCAGATGAAAAAGATGATGGGGCAAGGCGTTAAGATACGGAATCACAGGAATACACTAATAAATACAGGCCAGAGAGGTTCATTTGTAGTTTTACTTTATAGAAAATCAATCCAGAAATAGTACAAAGCCGTGTTAGAAATCTTCACTGAAAGTCTAGCTTAGGGACGCGCTGGGTGATTTCCCGGAGTTGCTGTGGGCTCTAAGGGCGTGAAGTCTTTAGTACTTGTTCTTCTTAATGAGTCAGAAATTTGGCTGCAAAAACCAGTGTGCTAGTTCTCTGCGATTTAGCCTTACCTAATACACTTTTGTTCTTTATTTTAGTCTATGTCTTTTGAAGCCCATAATCTCACGGTTCCAGCAATTAGATGGCTTGGTCTCCTCCCTTCTGATATTAAAAGGTTAGATGGTTTAGTAGAACTGGAATATTTAAAATAATGATTTATTGTAACATGTTACAGTAAGCCTCAAAAGTCACTACAAGGGAAAGCTCTTAACATTTTTATTTACATTATTCATTATGACTCAGGATTACATAGTTATGGATTAAATTTGTCAATGTTTCTGTTTCAACTGCTCAAATACTTTACAAATGAATTTGGATAATTGAACTTTCAGCTAGCTGGGAAACATCTTTTGTTTCACCTTTATGGTTAAAATATTTTGTAATTTTTATACTTAGAACACTGTGTTGTATGAGAAAGGAAGATTACAAAATAATATTAGCGTATGATCCCATTTTTATGAGAAAGTTATAACTGTACAGAAAATAAGGTAAAACTGTTCAACTATAAATTATATTTATCTTGTTACTTAATATTTTTTCTACAATAAACACGAGTAATATATTATATTACTTATATTACTGAGTTCAAATTCTGGATATACCAGTGTTTATTCAGCCAGTCCCCCGAAGTTAGACAGGTGGGTGGTTCCAAGTCTCCATCCGCATAAGTAGAGCTTCCACAGACCCTCTTGGAAGTGAATCTTAGCCTGCAGTTTTAATTAGTCCCGCAGGCTGAATTCCCAGGATAGCCGGGTCAAAGGGTATGCACATTTGCACGGCTTTGGCTGCCCTCTGCATAGGTTAATTATTTTGTTCTCCCTGGAGAGTAAGAGCCCACCTGTCTCTGGCATAGGGCAGCATCAGTTTTCTTCATCTCCGCTAATACGATATTTAAAAATATCTTCTTATTGTTTTAATTGGCCAGTGAGAAAGAACTTAAATACGTTTATTAGATTTCCTTAGCAGTGAGCAAACTGTGGGAACAAGTGCTGGTTTCCTGCATATGGAACATGAACAGCTTGGGGGGGATTGCCGCTCCTTACAAAATGAGCATAAGAGAAAACTTAGCTTTTGATTTTTGAATATTTACACTCCAGTGAATCAAAGCTTTGTTCAGTTCAGTGCTACGTGTCAAAATCTCTTGAGGCTGATCTGTTTGTATGAATATCATTTCTAACAAACTCAGGACAAATGATCTGATCATTATTAAGGCAGAGAGGGCTTGGAGAAACTTGATCTGCCACTCAAATTCCATGAGTGCCCTCAAATGCCGCTGCAAATGTGCAATAAAAAAAAAAAAAAACACCCAGCAGCAACAAAACAAGAAAAATAGAAAGAAAAACAGTGTGGTAACTACACAAACAGCTTGAAGGGAAATCCTCTAGGCCTCCCTGTCAATCAAATAGTCACCTTAGCCAGGAGCTGCCACCGGCAAGTGGTCATAATTACCGGGACATTGGAAAAGACTATGTGAAATAAGAGCTCACCTGGGAAATCCTGGATTTGTACCTTCAAAGATTAGTTTACACCATACATCCCAGACCTCCAATGTTCTGCTTTTTTAAAATTTAAAACTAGATAAATATGTGTGTATGTGTGTGCATACGTGTGTGTGTAAGTGAAAAGTGATAGACTAACTTTCAGAGAATTCTCAGTGAATTACAAAGAATTAAGTACCCAGTGGAACCTAAGATTCCACAATGAACCTCACTGCTGGCCACACAGGTTGGAGCTCACTGCTTCAAGACCGTGGAGCTCTGGGGTTACCTCCGTGTTGACACATATGATGTTAGTGCTATTGACATTTGTTTTAGAACCAATGTCTGTCTTCCTGTCATCATCCCACGAGTATGATGTGAACAAAAACAACTTAGGACAGACTTCCACTGTGAACTTGAACACTTGCTGCTTGGTCTGGTGTATGCCAAATCTCCAAATTCTGGAGTTAAAAGGTGGATCTCTACTCATCTGTCATTTCTGAGTTTCTTGAAATAGTACAATAAATACAAATGAAATATATGTGACCTTCAAGTTATAGGAGTACTTTTTACTGATTTTTTCATCTATTTTTTTCCAGGCTAAATATACCAAAAGATACTTTAATTCCACTGACAAAACGGGACCAAATGAAACTTGACAGTATCCTGAAGAGACCTTACATTACTTGCCAACCATTTTGGAGAAAAGAAGTATGTTGCCTTTTAAAATTCAAGTGTTCTATGTATTATTGCCTTTGACTTTAGTAGTGGCTATTCACATAATATTTTGAAAATATCCTCCTTGAAATTTTATGTAACCAACAACTAAGGTGGGTGTCATTTGGCAGTACATGTGTTTTGAAACATTGAATTATGAATGCTAATAAATAAGATCACCTGGATGGAGCTGATCTATTTTTTATTCTTATCTTTATCATAGTTATAGATCCATTGTCTACGGCTCTATCATAGTTTATAACTGAAAAAAGATGATAAAAATTATAAAGACCCAGACTCTTCCTAGTTATTGAAGGCATCCACACAGGGTATTACCCTGATATTTTTAGCTGTAGCAGCTCTAGAATATCTCAGCTAACCCTAAAGGCTATTGCCCTTGATTTTGGAAAATAAAATGAGTCTAGTTTACTAGTTTGTTGAATTGACAGAACTAATACAAAGGACTTCGTTATGACTATGTTTCACTTTTATTGACAGATGGAAATCATGGCAGAGTCTAAAATGAAGGCAGAAATTCAAGCTTTGACCTTCCTGTCATCAGATTATCTTTCCAGAGTTTACTTACCTAACAAATTAAAATTTGGAGGATGGATATAAAAGTATATCAGAATATATCTTGTGATTGCAAGAAGATTCTCATTAGTTTCTGGTAAGAGAAAAATACAATTAATATTAAGGCATGAAAGTAGATAATTAAGTAATGAAAACAATAATAGTCTAAATAGTCTAAATAGTCTAAATGTAAGAGGTTTCAAATGAATTATAGTGTTCAGCAGTTTTTTCTTAGTTATATCTTCTTTGCCTTCATAGTATAGGGATCATACCTCATTAATTCACTTGTGATATTAGTGCAATTTATTTTGAATAAATATTTGGGTTGATATAGCCTTTAATGCTTCATTTTATTTTTGAGAATACTTTTTATTAATAATATATTTATTTGAAAAATTTCTGAAGGCTTTTATCAGTTCTCACCCAAATTCAGATCACTTGAATTCTTTTCGAGTCTAGGTTTATAGAACAAAGCACTTCTCCGGTTTTAAGATTTACAGAAACCTCAAATTTTAATAAGACCTTTCTGTAATAGTAAAGATGTGACCTTTTACCCTCGTAAATCCATCTTAATTTTTCCAGAGGTGAATTTTATGATTTTATTCTGTACTTTCAGTAAACTTTTAACTGCACTGAAAAGTTTCTTATAACTAAAAGCAAAAATATGTGTTTGTAGGAAAGCACAAAAATGTTGTTTACTTATTTTATCAAGATAAATGTTCATAATAATAATAGGTAGCATTTCTGAGAACTTATATCTGGCAATCACTGCTTACACATTGTTTTATTTGACTCTCCCAAGAGCCTCGCCTCTCTCTGACCTATAAGTTTACAGGTGAGAATACCGAAGATGTTTCTTGTCCAAAGCCACAGCCACAACATGACTGAGTGGAAGCAACACTACTGTCAACCTCGAGAACAAGACCAGCCTTGGGCTCCAGTGCAAAACGGAAACATAGGGTCCCTTGTTCAAACGTTATTAAGAATGTCAAGACAAAAGCAACAGAGACTTAAACCAAGTGTGGGCCCTCCTTAGCATGGGGCCCTCTGACAGCACAGGTTGTACATCCCCAAAGCTGGCCCTACTCAAGGTGTTCTGGTAATTATTAGATGAGGTAATATAATAATAAAAGAGAATACCTTATTTTCTTTGTGTGCCGGATATTTTTCTAGGTGCTTTATGAACATTAACTAAATTCACCTTCACAGAAACCCTATAAACTAGGGACTTCTCTTATCATCCTCATTTTAAGGATGAGGCAGCAAAAGTAGGGTAAGAAAGGATAAGAGAGGGTAAGAAACCTTCCCACGGCCACATAATTACTAAGCAGTGGAGCTGGGACTTGAACCCAGAGTCTGACTCCAAAGGTCATACTTTAACCGTGACATTGGTACACATGTGTGGTCAGGCATGCACACTGCTTGGGGAAGGTCTACAATTCTTATTGTCGGCCAGATGTCAAAGCAAGGCCCTGATGCCATGCCTGCGATGTCAACAATTATGTTCTCTGGAAACTAAATATTTCATTTCGAGAACATTCTGGGATACTGTTAATTTGACTTGGGAGACTATCAAAAATTCTAGAAAAAAAATTTTTATAAATCAATTTTTTTCTTTGAACTTATACCCTATATCTTCTGTTAACATCTAATTATATCATTACACTTTTGCTAACTTTTATAAAGAAGAAATTCCTAATTGAGAAATATATGGTTAAGCCACAAAATATCTGGATCAGGATATTCTGTCAAAACAAGAAGGAAAGAAAAATCTACATGTTATTAAAATTTAAAAATAAATTTGAAAATGGCTTACAGATACATTCAGTTTGGATAATTAAATTCATCTCAAGTTTATGATTGGAAACTTACGTAAAATAATTTTGGGGTAATGAAAATGGTAGGAGAAAAATACATTATATTTTATATGTGGATGAAAAATTAATGTTAGTAGCTATTTGGGAATCATCTAGAATTCTAACTTTTCAGATTTGTTTCTAAAAAAAGGTCACTGTAAAAGAGGCAGCTATTTAAAATGGCACTTGATGACAGACATCCTTTCTACCATCATCTACTGTATTTGTTTTAAGTATTTTCATAATTTTAATCAACAAAGAACATTTGGATTGGAATCTGTTTATAATTAGAATGAATAGAAACTGGTGCAACAAAAAAGCGTTCAGAGAATCTTTTTTTCCTTAAGAGCTCATAATTCCCTTCTCAAAATAAAAGCTATCATGATGTCCCCAGGTTTCTAGGAAATTTAACTTTCATCATCGATGATGCTAATTGATTTTAGAAATGATTTCATGGGTAAAAATCATATTGCACTTTCTACAAAATAGGCAAAAAACATTCCAGGATTTCTACCTATGTCTTCCTTTAATGAGACTTGTCTCAGTTGACCTATTTAGTCATGCTGAAAAAAAAATGCTTTCAAAGCTAAGCCACGTGTATGTGTACATTAAAAAATTTTTTTCAACAGAATGTTTTTGTAGTAAAGTACTGAGAAACATCGCTTTTGTTCACCAGTAAAGTTATGTAGCCCAAGAAAACAATCCTGTAAAAATAAGCCAAGGTCGCCCTCTGCTGGCAGAAGCTCTACTGAGCTCTTCAATCTTCCCAATATTTGGGGTGGACATTTCTTTAAAATATTTTCAAATCATCGTTTTATGGAATGGTGAGAAAGAGTCTGAGACAAAACGAGAGGGCGGAGAAAACTGAGGATTTCTGCATGAGACTGACTACTTGACAGAAACCCATTTTGTATCATCAGTTTTGGATGTCCCCAATTCCTTGTTAAGCAACATTTAATGTGTGCTACTTTGCAACGGAGCTATTTATTTAAAAATGTATTAAAAACTTAAATTAAAATTTCAGAATTAAAGAGCGCTTCAAATGAAAAAGAATTGATACAAAATTACAAACATATTGTTTCTATTCTACCTAACCTAGAAATGGAATATAAACTGTGCAGTCATTCGTAAACATCTCCATGTGTAGATTTTAACTTAATTTTAATGATTTTTTAATTTTAATTTTTCACCTATAATCTTCGGCTCAACAATCATACCCATGGATACAGATTGTAGTGATTCCCTCTTTTATTTCTAGGGGGAGAAAGTGGGATGACTCGCCACAATCTGTCATCTGTGGAGGTGTTGAGTCAGATTTGGGGGGCAGGCTGGCCTGCATCCCAATTCCACTTCTACTCACTGCCCCTGTGGCTGAGACAAGTTACCACCCGGCTTTGGTTTTATCAGTGGTAAATAATAATAATAATAATATCTACTCTATGGAGTCATTGTGATGATGGAAGGAGATAATGGCCTTGCAATTCACTAAAGACACTGCCCTGTACCAGCCCGGGGTGTGCAAGTTGCTTACTTACAGTCTTCATGAACTTTCGACCAATCCGCAAACTACTGGCACAAGGACTTCCTGTTGGCGTCAATAAGGCTTCTGCGCATGTGCACCCGCCTGGCGGTAGGAGGAGCTTTTTTCTTCCTTGCCTTCCGGACGACACAGGAAGTGGCTCCGGGGCGCATGCGCCTCGTCTCCACGGTACTTGAAGTGCTTTCCTCCGTCGGCGGCCGGGGACCCCCGGCTCTCAGGATTCTGGTTCGGAGCTCCTCACCCTCCCCCCGACCCCCGGCGGAGCGGCTTCGCAGGCTGCAGGATCCTCCTGCCGCTCGCAGCCGCCCTCCCTCCGCAGCGCGCCTCGCAGGTAGGCCCCGGACCGCCTGCCCTCGCTCCGCCGCCATGGCGCCGCCAGGCCGGGCCCCCATGGCGGAGTACGCCCCGCAGCCAGGGGCTGGGCGCGGGCCGGGCTGTTGACCAGCTGCGTTAGTGGGTCCTGGGACTGACGTCGGAGCGGGCAGGGGCCTTAGCGGGCACCTCGGGTCCACATCCTCTCGTTTCTCTTTTGGGGGAAATCGAGGCACAGGGAAGGGCCACAGAGTTGATGGCAGCGTCTGTCACCTCTGCCTTTCCCCGTCACACGTCTGGCTTCTTGCTAGACACGTGCCACCTCCTCGGACACTTCTCTTGACCGTTTTTCTACCGAGGGCGTCCCCTTTTAATCTCCCCCACGCCTGTCTGCCTCATTCCCTTCGTCGCACTCACCAGGTGCGTGCGACGCACCTGCACCCAGCTCCCCCAGGCAGGTCCCTATCGAATGGCAGCCGCCGTGGGCCGGGCACCGTGCTGAACGCCAGGCGTGCTGTGTGTTAGGGAAGAACCCAGACCGCCCTCTGCCCTTGAGGGGCTGACATTCTCCCGGGGACGAGATTGTAAACAAGAAATTCCAGGTCGTGGCAGGTGCTATATGAGAAAACCGGGATGTGATCGCAAGTTGCGTATGTTCAATTAGGAAAGCAGGGATGCCTCTGAGGACTGGGCCTTGTTTAAAAAAAGATAGTCCAACAGCTTCGTGGAAGTGTAATTTACCTACTGTAACCCATTGAAAGTGGACGTTTTGATGGATTTGGAGAGTTTAATACAGCTGTGTAAACATCACCTCTTAGCAGATTAAACGCATCTCCATCACCTCAAGAAGTTTTCAGGAGGCACCTTTTGAACTGGGATCTGAAGATTCAGACAGACAGACAGACAGCTGGAGGCTTGGGGAAGGGTGAATGGTCCCAGCCTGAAGGAAGGCTGGTTGGAACGCTCCAAGGCAGGGGTGAGCTCGCTGAGTTCACAGGCAGGACGGACACCAGAAGAGCCCCGTGGCTGCAGTGCCAGCGAGAGTGGGGTGGGGGGATTGGGTAGGTCGGAGACAGGTGTCTTCTTCGTAACATGTGGTCCTCATAGCTGGTGAGTACTGGAATGACCCTTGCTCTTTCCCTAAGTTCATCTCTAATGGCAGAAGTGTTTTGATGGTCGAAGAGGGGGAAGGAACAGAAATGAAAGAAGTTTCAAGCACTGTGTGAGACCTCACTTGGTTTTTATAACTCCGTGAAGTAGACATCAGTGACTATTTTTATGGATAAGAAACTCAAGGCTAAATAACCTGCTCCAAGCCATAAAGCTAGTTCCTGAACTCTGAAGCCAGCAGCCTTGTCCTTGCCTTGTCTGCTCATGCAGTTAACTGGTGTTTCAGGTACATTGCTAACATTTAAGGCAGGAGCAGTTGGCAGGCACTGTGCCCTCGCCAAGTTGTCTTTTGAGATACTAATGTGCTCATAGCTGTTGCTTTTGTTTAGTATGTCTGCATTAATTTCACAAAGCTCGGGAACCTAAAAGGCCTTTTCAAAAATCCTAGCAGTTTTCCGGTTCTAGGTTATCTTCTTCAGAGATGTACCTTGTTAGTGAGTATGTCACTCAATGTCTACGCTCCTTTGGGAGGAGGGACTGACATGGTAGACTCTCAGTGGAGAAATTTTCTAGCCTATGACAGAAGGAAGATGTGGCACCAACATGTGGTCATCAAGGAGTTAAAATACATCGACTTTCTCCTTTCGAGGGAAAGTTGTTTATCGTGCCCACTGTGTGCTGGATGCTGCGCTTTCTACACAGATAACCCGATTTGATCTTCTGAGCTCTCCTGGAGAAAGTGTTAAATGTTCTCTGTGTTTGCAGAGCAGGAAAATGAGGTCTCATGAGATTAGGGTCCCAGCTCTGGTGAGTGGCAGGGCCCCTGGTGGGCCTACCGGACTTTGTGCCTGTGAAAAAGACAAAGAAGTTGCCTCATTGCTGCCGGCACTGGTTGCTTTTTTAAGTAACTTCATGCAGAGATAATTGGTCTAAACCAGCCTGCAGAAATTAGTAGGAAGATAGTGAATTCCCACTAAGTGGGAATCTGGAAGAATGGTACCTTTCGCTGGTTTACTGTTGTGTGCCTGGTGCTCAGCTTGGGGTCTCTACCTGTGTAAAAATGAGCTGATTTCTTTTCTAGCTGACGACTGGAAAAGTACTCTGCCCTAAAGTAGCAGTGGTAGTTTATTAATGGTGACAGATGTCAAGTGGAAGGAAACCAGGTGTGGGGTGTATGGAAACTACAGATTTCTGTAACTCTAAAACTATTCTGAAATGGAAAATTTTATTAAAAAAAAATATTCTGTTCATTATATATTTTGAGCTCTTCAAAGAAAGCTAGCCGGCATCAAGCCACTGAGACTCTATTTCCCTTTTGTGACTCGGTTCGCTTCATACTGCCTCTGGGTGAGATTCATTATCTGAGAGGGCCCGTGCTGCACATTCTCTGTTGTTCTTCAGGACCGCGATGAGTTTATTTGGAACAACTTCAGGTTTTGGAACTAGTGGGACCAGCATGTTTGGCAGCACGACCGCGGACAACCACAACCCCATGAAGGTAGGGTCGCGGGCCTCGCGGGCCTCGTGGGCTGGCGTTTCCCGCAGAAGTGACGGTGGAAGAAGCCGAGATAGGTTGGGAGCCCACTCTGGGGTGAAAGCTCTCAAACTTTGTCTAGCCACTTTCTCAGACACCGCAGCGCAGAAGCTGTGTGTCCCCTAGACTAGTGTCCTCGTCCTCTGACTTGCTCGATCGCCAGAATCACTCGAGGTGCTCATTAAAATGCAGGTTCCCAGAGCCCAGCCCACACTGTCGAATCCGTTTCCGGGGGGGGAGGAGGGGAGGTGGTAGCCGTGACCAAGCGCTCTGGGGCAAGCGTGGACTGCCGGGCCAGGCCACCGTCTGGAAAACGTGCTTGCTGTGTTTCAGTTAGTGCTCCTTCTGGTCCCGGCTGCACTTGTATGCCACCAGCTTATTTATAATTCCCCTTTTCGATCAAAGAAAGGTCCGGTTTAGTTAGTTCTTGAGCACAAGGAAAGCCCAGCGCGAGGTGCTTAGTGGGAAAAAAGGCAGTTTGAGTGAAGTGATGATGCCACGTACATTGATCACTGACTTCTCCCCGCACAGGATATTGAAGTAACATCCTCCCCTGACGATAGCATCGGCTGTCTGTCCTTCAACCCGCCGACCTTGCAGGGGAACTTTCTTATTGCGGGATCGTGGGCTAACGATGTAAGTGCTCCTTGAATCGTGGTCTGTCGGTCTCTGGTACGGACAAGGTTAGCGTTCTTGGTGGTTCCATTCGTTCCCAAGCGAAGAAGGCTGAGCTAAGGCTCGTTCACGGCTTTTACAGAAATCCCTGCTCTAGTTCAGTATCTCGAGGTCTGTTCCCAAATCAGACGTAGTCGTCACTGAGAGTAGATGCTGGTCCACGCTGGTACACCCAGATTCCCCTGCGGGCATCCCGAGAAGGTTCTTCAGGCACGCAGTTAACTCTTTCAACTTTAGATGTAGCACAGATTCTGCGTAGACAATTTGCTTAACCTGTTGTGTACAAAAAAAAAAAATTATAGCGTACAAAAAAGATTAAAAACTGGTAGGAAAATCAGCAAAGGATAAGAGGCACTTCACAGAAGGAGTTCAAGTGGCCCATTAAACTTGAACCCTTTCGCCACACTCAATCAAATAAACACAAATTGACGTGTTAATTTCCCTGTCAAACGAACAAAAATGAAAAGCTTAAAAGGATTACACGTGGAGCCGGCAGGGGTAGGCTGAACCCTTCCGTGTGCTGCTGGTGGGGGTGTAGAATGGTACAGCCCCTCTGCAGGGTGATTGGCTGTGCTCATCAGAAACCCTTCGGTGTCCCCGTGATTCCCTCCTGGGGCTGGAGGAGGATCTCTGTGTGTCCTTTGTGTGTAACCGAATTAATCTCTGCAGCACTGAACACACTGTCGCCTCCAGCTTATCAAGCCGGTGTGAGGCTTAGAGAAGCCGAGTAAATGGCCCGGGTCCCACCTCCAGGTGCCAGGTCCGGGGCGCCGACCCACGCAGCCAGGCCTGCGGCCCGTGGTCCTTGCCGCTGCCTCCGGCTGCCTCGCTTTACAAGGCCTGCATGCAGGGAACATTTTGAAAATTATAATACCTAATAGTAAGGTTATTTGTGGTACGTCAGAGTGATGGAATACCATTTTTAAAGTTTTTGGAAACATTTCTGCAACAGGGAGGCGGCCTCGAGGCAGGAGAGAAGGGGAGGGGAGCGTAGGAGGGGAAGCTGCTCGTGCTGGAGCAGGTCTGGATTCTACATGTGGTTTTTGGAGAGACTTCAGTCGATTCTCTGCTAAAAAACGTTAGAAGAATGTTTACTGGCAAGTAAAGCAAGTGAGATTGCAAAAGCGAAGATACTGTATAATCTAGGCTTTTAAAGCAAATATGTGCATAGAAAGACCGAAAGCACGCTGAATTATCCACTGTAGTTGTGGGTTGAAGGCGATTTTTATCTCCTCGTCATATTTATGGGATCTCTACAACGCATTACTTTTAGAATCAGGAAAAAGATGATATGAAAAGTCAGTATTCCGAGAAGAAAGGTAAGTGTCCACTTTCTGTCGATTCTCTGGTAATGGATGACATTCTGCTTCAGAGGACTCATAGCTATGGTGTGAAAATTATCTGCCGCTTTGGATTTAAGCAAAAGAATGGGCATATTTTAATGGCTTAGAAAAATAGGACTAGGAAAGTAGTTCCTTCCGTATATCTTTCAACTGCATCATTCTTACAGTTAGATACTTAGATTGCTGTGAGAAGTCCATGTGTATTTAAGTTGTACCGTCAGTTACTAGGTGGTAAGTGCATGTAATTGATCTAAACTTCCGCGTTGGCCTTAATTCGTCCTGTCGCTGTAGGTTCGCTGCTGGGAAGTTCAGGACAGTGGCCAGACGATCCCAAAGGCCCAGCAGATGCACACGGGGCCGGTGCTGGGCGTGTGCTGGAGCGACGTAAGTCCCTTCACTCTGCCACGTTCCCTTCTGCGTGAGCGTTCAGAGTATTTATGTATAATCCAGAACACAAATAACGTGTGTGTGCACGCTGTAGGAATTCTGAATTTCTTAATGAAAATAGCGTCATTTTTTGATGTTCCTGACGTAGTCAGTTAATGATAGCTTCAGTTAATTTCTGAAAGCTTTTCTCACGTAAAAACCCATTGTTTTGTTGACATTTAACAAAGGATTAGGCCATTTCTTGAAGCCTTTCCTACCTCTGTGTGCCTTTAGCTGTATTGTTTTAAAATTAGAAACTTACTATCTCAGAAAATACTAGTGGGGAAATGATCGTTTCCTGTTATGAGAGTTAGAGTCTTTCGATTTTTTCCTTTCAGATCTTGAAAGTCAGCAATATAAGCAGACACGTTCAAGTTCATTTGTCTGAGCTTGCCTTCCTTCCTTCCTTCCTTCCTTCCTTCCTTCCTTCCTTCCTTCCTTCCTTCCGTCCTTCCTTCCGTCCTTCCTTCCGTCCTTCCTTCCTTCCTTCCTTCCTTCCTGTCGTTGTTGATTACAGAGAGTTTAAGGAAGGGCCTGTTTGCAGGGAAGGTGAAGCACCTGCGGTGAGCCTGGGCCTCAGGAGCGCTGTAGCTGCGGAGGGGCCGCCCCCTCTGCAAAGGGGGAGCCGGGGGACTGACAGCTTCGCCCTTCGCTCCCCCTTCTCCGGCCTGCTGGCGGAACCAGCAGACCGAGCGAACACGGGGCTGGCTGGCTGGCGGGCAGAGGCAGATAGGTGAAGCTCCGTGCAAAGGCAGCTAAGCCTCAAGGCCCCTCTCAGGCCTCGTACGGACTTTTTGTCAGATTTATTAGATAAGAGTAAAATTGCAAAGAGTAAAATTGAATCTTTTTAGTGTCCGTTTTGAGAAATCCATAGAGTCGTGGTCAAGATACAGAACGGCCCCATCGGCCCCCACATTCCCTCCTGCCTTCTGTAGTCGTGGCCCTGTGGCCCTGTGGCTTTGCCTTTCCCAGCATGTCATATAAACAGTCCTGCACTGTGTACCCTGCTGAGCGTGGGCCGCTTTCGCTCAGCAGAAGGCACCTGAGACGCATCCAGGGCGTGGCGACCGTCAGAGGTTTGTCCCCCTTGCTGCCGAGGCGCGTTCCATGGTGGGGATGCTGCCCCGTCCGCCGTCCACCAGGACAGGGACGTGGGGGCTGCTTCCATGCTGTCGTTCTGAATGAGGCTGCTGTAAGCGTTTGTGTGCTGGATTCTCTGTGAACAAAAGTTTTTCTCTCGGGGAAATATCTGGTAGTTGGATCGGGGTTATAGGATGAGTATATGTTTACTTTATGAGAAATACCAAATCATTCTTACTTTACGTTGTCATTTTTAAACCACATCATAAGATTGTGTGATCTTGGCTTATAAATAAGAACTGACTATAAATATTTGGAGATGATTGAGGAGGCAGAGTTGCTCCCTTTTTATTATCTGTGATAGGCTTTTCTGCGGCATTTTTGTCATCTGTAAAATGTATTCCTGGTGCATCTGATTGGATTATTATGAAAGTAACGATAGATATATGAAAACAGTTGGCAAAGTAATGCACTTATTACTGCTCCAGGTTGTTCTAATTTCCATGTGGGAAAGCAGCAACGGGAGTGGATTTGAAATACTTTAAATTTGTTTCGCTTGTCTTCTCTACTGATTGGGTCACGGATCAGAACTCCAAAGTTTCTTATAAAGTGTGCTGAGAAGGAGCGTTCACTGATGCAGGAATTCTGCTGCCCAGATGTTAGCGAGCGGCCGTGGCCTTTGCAAAGATAATGGAGCCGGTTCCCTTTCCCCGTGTTGTGCCCCGTCTGGCGGAGCCAAATGTAGGAATGAAGAGTGATTGGTGCTGGGTGGGAGGGGACACAGCGGACACAGCTTGGAGAGGATCAGGAAAGACTTGAATATGTACTAAGTAAATGGCCCTTTAAGAAAAACTTGGTCAGTGACTGGTCTAGACTTGCCATCTGGACTTCCTCTTTTTTATTAAGAATTATCTTGTGCTTCGTATTCGACGGGCCTACTTTGTGAGTTCTGTATGTGACTGTTTTAAAAACCTTTCCACGGTGACTATCTTTAAGCTCTTCTGTGGTTTACAAAGGACCAGTGATTGTTGAGCATCAGTGTTGTTTTACCGCATGCCCTTTGAAACACTGTCAGCGTGGAGCTGGACAAGAGTGATGAGTGGAGGTCTGTGTGTGGGGGCGGGGGGAGAGGTGATGTGGCAAAGTGTTTATAATCGGTGGCTCTGGGTGAGAGTGTATGGTGTGCGTTTTATCCTTACGATTTTTGTGAAGGCTTGAAACTGATCAGACTTGAAACTGATCAGGCTTGAAACTGATCAGAGTAAACCTGCGCTCCAGGTAGAGGCTCAGTCCACTGAGGCCTTTTCCTCGGGGTACGTCCGGGGCCCGCCACCGCCTCTGAGAGGGGCTGGGGTCAGGGGTGGTGGAGAGGCTTAGTTTCCACTATGTTACTGTCAGTGCCATTGCAATTCACTTTATCCTGTGGACATAGTATCTCTTTGAAAAGTAAATCAGTAATAAAAAACAGTGGAAAACGTGTTTGCTATATGGCAGCACAGTTCAAAATACAATGGCCCCCAAAAAGGTGGAAAAATAAAATTTGCAGAACAATACCTGCCTCAAGATGTTCAGCCTAAATCTAAATAGACACATAGATGTTTTCCTTTTCTTAGGTGACGGGTCTTCTCCATTTTATTTTAGGATGGGAGCAAAGTATTTACAGCTTCCTGTGATAAAACTGCCAAAATGTGGGACCTGAACAGCAATCAGGCTATACAGATTGCACAGGTAATGATAGCGCGCCCTCCGCAAGAAGGTTGGCGCCCACCGTTGTGACGTTTCTCTAGTTACAATTCTCTGTGATCGAAAAAATACGGTTTGACTATACTTAAGGATGCCAGAAACCCCCTCTTTATAAAATACCAGTTTTATAACCATTCTCTTGCTCACTGGTATTTCACAGATGGTTCTGCCCAGGGTCTTCCGTGTGTGTGTGTGTAGATGAGGAAGGCGTCATGAGGAGTTAGTGATGTTAAATCTGTGAACGACAGATGGTACAGGTGGCCCTCAACATCCAGGTGCTTGACATTCCGATACCCGTGAGTGGCTTACCTTTTACCAACTACACGTGGTCACTCGCTCATTAGACAACGATTTGCTCAGCGCCTGCTCTGTGCCAGCTACTGTCGTTAGGGAGAGAGCAGTGAGAGGGACGCAGCTGTGGTCCGTGCGGGGACAACAGGCAGGTTCGTTCTTACATGAATAGCGCCAGGAAAGGCAGAAGGAAGGGAGATGAGGGAACCTAGCACCAGAGCGTCTGCCCTGATGAGGACACCGGAACATTTCCAGGAAGGTGTCACCTACTCTAAGGTCACTGTGCTGTGCGACAAGCCTTTCCTTTCTCTCTCAACTCATGTCATCTAGGTAAATAAATAAAACCGCGGTGGGGTTCCCTGTTGGTTATCTCTGCCACCTCCCCAGGGAGGGGCTCACTTTCGCTCTCGCGTGCTAGTTCGTGACGGGTAAGGTCTGAGTGTGAGAGCTCAAGGAAGAAGTGTGCTCCTCTGTCACACGGTTCTGGTCGTGGGGACGGACGAACACACCCCTTCGCTTGTCTGGTATGACTTGTGTTTACATTAGTCCCTCGTCTGAGTTTTCAGAGCTAACGCTGTTGCATTTACCTTTCTCTCTTTCGGTTTTGTCTCGAAAGCACGATGCTCCTGTGAAAACCATCCACTGGATCAAAGCACCGAACTACAGCTGCGTGATGACCGGCAGCTGGGACAAGACTCTGAAGGCACGTGTGGTACCCGGCCGGGCCGGCGGCCCTGCTAGCGCTGGGGGCTTCCGCTCAGCGCGGTCACGTCCCGGCTCTCTCTCTCTTCTTTTCAGTTTTGGGACACGCGGTCCTCAAACCCAATGATGGTGTTGCAGCTGCCCGAAAGGTGTTACTGTGCCGACGTGGTAAGGAATTCCTAACTTACGTGTTTCCTTAAGAAGGCGTTTCTCACCTATGACGTCACAGTTAGAGGACAGTCCCAAAATCGCTCAAAGGTAGTAGCTGCAGGGGGTGTGGTTCGGAGTGCCTCAGTCATCGTCCATCAGGTGATTTTAGTGCCACGTTTGTTCCAGAATTATTGAGTCCTGGGTGTGACGTTTTCTGGTCACTTCTTATTTGAGTGTCTGCAGAGAACCTACGTGCTGTCAGTATGTGACATCTATCGTGTGGCTCTAGGAGAATGGGCAGTAACGTCAATGGTGTGTATTAGAGCTTTGGGGATGGTACACACCATTCTCTGGGAGAGAAACGGAACAACTTTCTCATTCTGTTGAGTCGTAAGTCTTAAAGTTTTGTGCCAACTGCCCCGGTCATTCCACTTTTAGGAATTTGCCACGAGAAAAATAAAGATCCAAATGGCCTTTGTTGTGTATGATACGTGACTAATGGTCACCAATACAGAGTGGGTAAACGGCAGGCTCCTTCGAGGGAGTACTAGTCACTTCTAGCATTCTTGGAATACACACTTCGTGGTAACGATACGGATTATGTAGAAACACACACGTCTGAGGCTCAGCGAAGAGACAGGAACACAGTGTACCTCGGTGCTGCCAGCTTGTCGGCTGAAGTGGCGGTGGAGATGCTTTTCATTTCTTCTCTGGTCCCGAGTATATTTCCTCAATGTTTATTTACATACTTTATAGTTTTAAGAAATGAGTCTTCTAAAAATACATGAATCTTCACATTTCAAATACCGTTTCTGTAGGTTTTCACGAAGCATGTTGTCACTGGATTTTTAAATTTAGGAAAAAATCAGACTGACTTTTGTGACTAAAAAGTTGTTCTAACACTTTAGTATAAAAAAAAGCGTGCTCCTGTGGGGATGGAAATTTAAAAAAAAGAAAACACACGTCTCCGTTTTCCTAGATCTACCCTATGGCCGTGGTGGCCACCGCAGAGAGGGGCCTGATCGTGTATCAGTTAGAGAACCAGCCTTCTGAGTTCAGGAGGATAGAGTCTCCGCTGAAGCACCAGGTGAGTCAGAAACCAAATCCGAAAGCATGGCTTTGCCACCTGTCACATGTCTGCGTGGGGAGTACAGTTATACTCTTAAACTCTGAACTCCTTTCCACAAGGGAATTTAAGGGTGCAAACACACACGTTTAGTGATTTAGTGAGCGAGTGCCCTCCCTCCCTGGCTGGGCCCGGCTTCCCTGCCCTCCCCACACTCCCCCCGGCCGGCCGAACGCTGCGGAATGCGTCGCCCAGCTCGGGGGATGTGCATGGCTTCCCCTCGCAGCTGGGGAAGCAGAGGCACAGGTGTGTGTGTGCCTTGCTGCAGGCCACCCAGTCAGTGCTGGGCTGTGGAGCGGAGTGGTCGGCTTCCTCCGCCAGGGCCAGCACTGGAGCGGGGACCGGCAGGGGCGCTGAGGGCCGGCGCGCTGCCGCAGTGACAACAAGGCCTTCGGGGTGGCCAAGAAGGAAGGAGCCGCTGGGGGCAGGCCCGCGGCCTGCAGCGCACTTGGAAAGTCACATGGCCGGACAAAGACTGCTTCCTGGAGGCAGCGAAGTGTCCATCCTAGCTGAGAAACAATGTCTCTGCTGCTTCCAAAGCCCCAAAGTGCGGTGTAAAAAGTTTACTTTCACGTTAGGTATGAGACGTTGTGTTTTTATCGTGATAATACACTTTTCTTTCTTGTCAAACGGCAGCATCGCTGCGTGGCCATTTTCAAAGACAAGCAGAACAAGCCGACGGGCTTTGCCTTGGGGAGCATCGAGGGCAGAGTTGCGATCCACTACATCAACCCCCCGAACCCGTAAGTGGGGCTCCGCCAGCTTGCGGATTTTCACTTGAGGCTTTTTTTTTTTTCAAAAAAGGAAAACTTAGTCGGGCCTTTGTTTTTCAGTGCCAAAGATAACTTTACCTTTAAATGTCACCGGTCCAACGGAACCAATACCTCCGCTCCTCAGGACATCTATGCGGTACGTTTTCAGAAGCTGAACCCTGAGAACACAGCCAGAAACTAGACGGGGGGGCGGGCAGCTGAGTCATTACGGGATTCGAAAAGATCATTGTGCTGTCCTGTGTTGTCACATCCGGAGACAAACGGCCGTGCTGTGCCTTTCCGTTTCTGTTTTCGTGAACGTGTTGACTCTTCGTTCTCTGTCTGTTTCCGAGTGCAAGAGTAGGACTTTTTTGGGGAGCGTCTCCCCTCCTCAGTGATACTGGTTCATACACTTACCTAAAACTGAGAAATTGCTGTTTGCTAAGAAAGAACAGGGCATTTTCCTGAGGTCCGTGCCCAGGCGTCACTAGCACACAGTTAAGTACTGACTTGTGCTTGTCACGAGAGACAAGGCCGGTTCGGGCTGGCGTTGGACCGGGAAGCGTGGCCGCGAGCAGCAGGCCGCCGGCTCGGGCGACACCCCGGGCTGCGTCTCGTCCCCGACTGGAGCAGGGAGTGGGCGTGGCCCGAGCAGGGCTCTCCTTCCGCGGCTCACGGTGCCCGTCGACCCTTGCAGGTCAATGGGATCGCGTTCCATCCTGTCCATGGCACGCTTGCCACCGTGGGGTCGGACGGCAGATTCAGCTTTTGGGACAAAGATGCCAGGACGAAGCTTAAAACTTCGGAGCAGTTAGATCAGCCCATATCGGCTTGCTGCTTCAATCACAACGGAAACATATTCGCGTACGCTTCCAGCTACGACTGGTCAAAGGTGAGCGGCCCCGCGCCCCTGCACCCCTGCACCCCTGTACCCTGCACCCCACACCCCCGCACCCCACACCCCCGCACGGCGCGGGCAGACGCCGCGACCACCACGTGACTCCTGCTGCTCTCTGGGTCTGGGGGATGGGTCGCCCCGGGCCGCACCCTCGTCCCTGTGAGGTCATAGCTCAGAGGTCTCTCCTTCCGTGAGGCCCCAGGTCGGAGCTGACCGTCCACCAGAGTCCGAGGCCTTGCTCCCTGAGGGCGGTCACCTTGGCTCTAAAGTGGGGGCGGGGTGGAGTCTCAGTGACGAAGGGACAGGTACGCAGACGATCGTCCTCTCAGTGGGACGTGAAGACAGATTTCCACCGAGTCACTTCCGCTGGGGACTGAAGTTTTTGTTCAGCGTTTGGCTTTTCTTTCCGTCCGCCTGTTTTGTTTTGGGGTGCAGGACTTGGCGTATAACAAGTGCCCGCAAAAATGCCAACTTTTGATTTTTTTAATAATAATAATCCTTGTGTTCTTTTCCTTTAGGGACACGAATTTTATAATCCGCAAAAGAAAAACTACATTTTCCTGCGTAACGCAGCCGAAGAGCTAAAACCCAGGAATAAGAAGTAGTGGCAGGGCCACCCGGGCCGCTGCGGGGTTTCCTGTCCGCGCCGCCCCGTCTCTGCACGGACCTGGCCCCCAGCCTTCTGTGGGCTCGGCCATGGCTGTGGACTTCAGCCCTCGGGGAAACAGCATCATTGTTTGGCGGTCGGGCCCGGGGGGCCGCAGCGACCGCTGGTCTCCATTCCACTGCCTGGGACAGACGTCTCTGTAACCGAGGGGCTCGGAGTCATGGTGGCCCTTAGAGTCCCGCGGGTGACTGCCAGGCGTGGCGGCCCTCGCTCAGCGGTGTGAGTGTTAGAGGACACCGGGAATCGTTCATGAGCCCTGTACTGTATTTTGTAATAAAACGTTTTGAAGATGGCCTCTTGAGCGCGCTCTGTCCACCTGGCCTGCCCACATGCCCCGTGAGCGCTGACGTGGCCATCGGTGCAGCGCCGTCACTGGGGTTTGCTTTGTGACTTCGCGTGCCCTCTGGGGAATGCAGAAATCCTGGGGTGGGGGCGTCCCAAGCTGTGACCTCCACACGGGATGCGCGGCCACAGCCTCTCCCAGCGTGGGCCGGCAGCTCCAAGCCGTTCTCTCCGCCCCTCGTTCCCGTCTGTAAATCCCCCCGCGTTTCCACGCTGCCGGGCCCCTGTCCCGGTGACGCACGGGAGTGTTCCTTGTGCTAAGGGGACAGGCCTCTGTGGGCCAGGCCCGAGCGGGCGACATGTGCGTGGTTGGAACCCTGCTCCCTGCGTGGGACCAGCTCTCTGCTCATGCCCCGGTGGTGGCCGTTGGGACTGCTTTTCTCTTTCACGTGATTTAAAATTCCTGAGGGGTAAGTATCGAACGACATTCAGTTTAGAATTCGCCTTTTGAGTCGATGGCTGTGTTTTTGCCCTGTCATCCCAAATGCTTCTTACGCTTCACTGTTTGAGGCTGGTGTGTAGAGTAATTTGCTGAGTATGGGAATCTGGCGTCCATAATGTAAGATGTGTTTGCCTACTCATAAAAAGCAATGAAAATAAAATTTTCTACCGGAAGTAATTGCCTGCAAGATGGTCTACATTCTTTGATAGTTAGGTCCCTAATGAATTCAGACCCATTAACTCTTTGGCTCTGTCTTTTCGCCTGAAAAGTTATTTTTTGGAAGAGAAAAGGGTAGGTGCCCTAGAAAAAGAAAGCTGCATTTTCAAGTCATGTTTTCCCCAAGTCCCAGGTAGAGCTGCCGGAGACCAGGAGTAAGGGAGCCCCTTGTCGCCACTGGGAGCGTGAATGGCTGCCCCAAGTTTGCTGGTGATGAACCAATAGATATTTGTTGAAATCATTAAACGTAAGGTGTATTTCCTCAAAGGCATAGCGAGTCTTAACTCTCCATCTTAAACTTCCATTGCTACAGTATGCTTATAAATCTGACGGCATCTTCAGAGAAATTTTAACTCTTCATGTCAAGTCATTTCTGCCGTTAAAAATTCACTGGACTTCCAGGAGTCTGTAAACTTCATGGGGAAGACACATGAGCTGGTTCACTTATTTTTTCGCTAACATTTGATTACGAGAATTTCCAAACATGCAGAAGAGCTTTGCAGCGGACTTAACACCTGCCACCCCGACTCCACAGTTCACGTTTTGCTTTTCACCTGCTTTTTCCGTTCGGTTTCTCTCCTCCGCCTCTCGGTTTCTGAGTGCGGGTGCAAACCGGGTGTAGACGACGTGTCACGATGCTGACACGCGTCACTGCAGGTTTAGGAGGTGCGTTCGGGGAGGTGCACTGCTCCGTGCTGTGCGTGGTCGGAGCAGGTGTTCTGGGGGAGCGTGGGAACGTGCTGTGCACACATGTACCTGCCCAGGTGTGCGCGCATGCGTGTCCGATCGGCTTCAGTCGGGCCTGCCGGTCCTGGCTGCCTAGCCCCATTTCAGGGGGGCTTCGTCTGTCAGGCGCCCCGGACGAGGGGGTGCCAGGATGGGGCTGGGCAGAGCAAGGCGAGCGCAGGCGGGGGTACCGCGCTGCGTGGTGAGTGCTTGCTGTCCTTGGTGAGACGTGGTGGCGGGCTGGTCACGCACGGTTGCCCAAGCACACCCAGCCCCTGCTTGGCTGTCACTCACTTGCTCCTTAAAGCGATCCACTTGTTAAAAGCATAGTCGCCTTGCAAAAAGAAAAATTTTTTGCCATAAAGTTTGATAAAAAAAAAAAAAATTCAGTATATGAAAAGCATCTTTTGTCGATGTGGTACCCATAAAAATTAATTCAGTGAAAATCAAAGATAAATGTGAACCATGAAATCATATAATGAAAGTTAAAGTGTACCGCCAAGGTCACCTTCAAGGGACGGACACACTTTGATGTCCTTTTATGTGTTCTAGGCTACTTGGTAGAACCCATTCGCCATTTTGAGGGTGCTTTGGGAAATTCTTTTCTTCAACCAAAATTTGAGTTTCCTTCAAAAGAGGGGCTTTGTGACATGGACAGAATCCACGTAGGAACGTGGAGCCAGCATTTTCCAGATTAAACCGTTTGCTGGTTGTAAAATGACTATTTGTTACAACAGAGTATTTTTTTTAATGAGCCACGAAAGATACAGACTATATCCCAGTGCGTAGTAGTAATCCACACGTAGCAATGGAAATACTGTTTTGCATGACGTAAGGTATGTATGTGTGTGTCTACGCGTGTGAGCCTTACATATTCTACTATTCTGGACTGGGATTTTTGTACTTCTTACGTGGTTGAGGATGGGTTCTTGGGGTTCAGTAACCTCAAGCAGTACTGCCGTGAGTACCAGCCATGACTGTTTCCTTCCAGAATGGGTGGGGTGACGCCGAGCTTGAGATGTCCACACGACACGTGAACCCAGGGTCGGACTGCCGGCCTTCACATCCAGCTGTCCCTTGCCAACTCGGCGGCCTTGAGCACGTGACTTACACTTCTCTGGGCCTCAGCGGCCTCATCTGTGAAGTGGGAGACAGAGAAAGTGGGTGCAACGCGATGGTGAGCATCCAGAGTTAAAGCCCGCCAGGCACTCCGTGGCTGGCCCAGAACAAGTGCTCAAATGCTGCCCCCCCCCTTTTGTGACCTCGGGGCTGAGGTTGTGACCTCAGGGCTGGGGTGAGCACCCTCGGGAACTTTCCTAACAAAAATGTCCACGGACCAGGTTGTCCTGAGATCTTAGCTTCCTGCCCGGGGAGGCAGCGTTTACGTGTGGCCAGCAGGTGGCGCCAGTGACTGCAATGCCACCACCGTGGGAGCTGGCTCTGAATTCAATTTCATAGACTTGGGTTTATTTAAGGAAATGAGCACAGGCCCCCTTTTACTGTCCATACTGAGCTTGTAAGATCCTTGGATCGGAGTGGAATCGGAGTTTTATTTATCCTGTTAGAAGAACAGTCTTCAGGCACATCGACGGCCTCAGGAAACACCGAAAGCAACATTTTTTTCAGAAGTTGGACTCCTAATTTTTCTACTTAAGAATTCAATGTCCCCCTTGGTTTCCTTATGGGACCTTGAGGCCCGGTTTCCTGTGGTGTGGGGGACTCTGAACACCCGCCACCCTCCAGCAGCATCTCTGCCCTGGTGTAGGAAGGAAAGGTTAGGACGCAAATCTCCGTCATGTGGGGCGGGCGCTGGCGTCACACGGGCCATTTTAAGATGAATTTGGGAAGCTTTGAAGCTCTAGGCCTACGTGTGGCTACTCATGTGGCACAGCAGATTTCAAAGACGGTACAAAAAGATCATCAGTATCTAATCTTTATGTCAGTGATACATTGAAGTGCTAATATTCTGAATAATGGAGTTAATTCCACCTGATTGTACTTTTGTGACTGTGGCTACCGGACATGTAACCGAGCTGGCTCACGGCAGGATGCCGCCCTCGGCCCAGCGACGCTTGGGGGTGGCCCCGCTCAGCATCAGAATTAACATGCGCCCACATCCCACCTTAAATATCCATTCTTTTGCTGCAGATTTTTTTGGAAATACTTGGCATATTTTACTTCCGAAAGTATTTGGCAGTGTGTACACTTGGCAATGACTTCTTAGCTATATCACCTTGAGTAGCAGGGAATTTCTCAAAAGCATTTTCTACTGTATTGAATTGCTAGAATGCTAATGAGGTCTAGTACTGCATTTGTAGACAGTCAGTGACACCGATCGATGTGGGGTTACTTTTATATTTTGAAGCCCATCCCTGTCTGCCTGGCGGACTCTCTCCCTCTCTCTCCTCCTCTCCCTCTTTCTCTCTCCCCCCTCCCACCTCAGACATTTCCCGACACCCTTGAACTCACCCTATAAGGTCCAGAGCTGAGGATAAGCAGTTCCAACACGAGCCCGTTTCTTCAAGAGGTGCCGGGATGCTGGCCAGAGGCTGCCAGCACTTCGCAGCTTTTGGGGGGTGCTTTCCTGTGAAGTGAGGTTCCCCCGTTTCCCAGGTTCCTGCTGCACAAGGCGGGCGCGGGCGGGAGAGCTGCGTGGCTGGCTGCCGTTGTGAGCGAGTTCAGCACAATAGGTGCTACCACAAGGTCAACAGAAACAGAGTGAATCATTCTGTAGCCTGCTGCATGGACGGCTATTGTGAATCTCGCATCCCTATGTTGAGAAATACTTTTTGAGGTGAGGGCCGTTTCCAAAGCAAACAAGAAACACCTGTTGCCTACTTGCTCAAACCTGAGTCACCTCTGAAGGGTCACTGGCATGCATTCATTCTTGTTCTGAGTTTCTCCCCGCTAGGTGTGGGCCGGGGAGGGGGACACAGTGCTAAGAAGGGACTGTCACCCCCCGCCACCACTGCTGCCTGCCTCAGCGGGCTCACGTGGGGCCCTCCTGGCCTCGGGCGCCACCTCGCACACCGTGTTTGCCACCTTTTCCCCTTGCTTCGTGGGTCTTTCCGGCTCCGGGGTCCGCCTTCGAAACAAAAGGGCAACAGAGGCCCGTGTCTCTGAGCACTGCTTGGTGACCGGTACGTCCCACGTCTCTAGAGCCCTGGAGATGGTCACGGCTCCTCGTCCCTCGGGATTCCACGCACCTCGGACCGCACCGGGGTCCCCGGCCACAGCGGAAGGCCCCCCCCACCCCCGAAGTGGGTCTGTTCCATTGCGAGAGCAAAGTAGGCATTTGCCGCAGATGGAATTCTCACACTGAGCTCTGACCCCCCGGAGCGCAGCGGGTGACTGCATTTAGAGACGGGGTCTTTACACAGGTGACCCGTCGGATGAGGCCACCGGGGTGGGCTCCAATCCGGTATGGCTGGTGTCCTTCTGAGAAGAGATTAGGACACAGCCACAGGGAGCAAAGTGCACGCGAGGACCCTGGGAGCAAACGGTTGGTTACCAGGCAGGGGGAGAGGCCTCATGAGCATCCCCCGCCCCCCACAGACACCTTGACCTTGGACTTCCGGCCTCCAGAACTGTGAGGAAGTAAGTGTCGATGTTGTAATTCAAGGCTCCTGGCACCCGCTGTTTGGGTTCGGGTGGGTGCCGGTGGCTGCACGCGCCACCCTGCAGCCTGGCTCTGAGCTGCAGAGGTGGCCCCTCTGGCTTGCGTCTGCAGGAACCCTGCGTTGCTCCTCGTCTCTGAAGATAAACAGGCTTTGGAGACACTCCGAACCCCCGGTGTCAGCCTTCGGGAGTGCGCGATGCACGCGTTTGTTCATTTGTCCGGTGCTTATTTATCGACCACTGTCCACGTGCCAGGTCCTGGGAACACAGCCACCCTCGTGGAGCTGACGGCTAGTGGCGGACACCGTCTTGGAGAAGCAAACAGCTGTCTGAAGCAGGGGACGGCAGGGACACGACCCTTTTAGGGGCCTCAGAGAAGACGCCTGCATGGAGTCTGAGTCCCAGGCCCAGGCGCACCCAGACTAGTGACAGCGATCGAAACACCGGGACGGGCCGAGGGCTGCAGGCGGAGTTGGTCCCGGCGCTGCAGCCAGACAGACGGTGCCTCTGAGACGTAGGTGGAAATGATGGGGTCCCAGCCTGGCCGCTGGCTGAGCGAAAGCGCCCAACTCAGGAGATGGCCAGGAGTGGGTGCAGAGTCTGTTCCCCATGGCCTAAACATTTTGGGGGGATTTTTCGTATGTAACAAGGAGCCTGGTTGTTGTCACTGGTGTAGCACAAACTTTCTCAGTCTTGGCACTATTGACATTTGGGGGTGTCCCACACACTGTAGGGTGGGTATTCAGTGGCTTCTCTGGCCTCCACATCCTAGATGCCAGTAATGTTTCTTCCCCTAAGCAGCGACAACCAAAAACATCTCTGGATGTTGCCACACGACCCTAGGATTAATTGTGTCAGGACTGGTGTCTGAGTCTCTTGCTCTTTGTCTGATGGTCACAAGATGGCTGCTACAGCTCCGGACATCTCACCCGTGTTCAGAGTGGAAAGAACAAAGGGCTAATACCAGCTACAACTGCCTCTTGGCAGGGAAGTGGAAGTCGTCACAGAAGGCCCTCAGATTTCCACTTCGGTCTTCCTTCACTAACCTCTCTGAGGTCCCACCTGCCAAGCCCTCAGAGTGAGGAGAGAGAGGCCTCCTTGAGGGCCGTGGGCAGGACAGAATGGAATCATGGATCAGCTAGCCATTTGCTGGCCTCGGTTGCCTCGAAGCCACTCTGAGCTTCAGTACCCGCCCTCTTAAAACTGGGCTAGTAGTACCTATTATGACAAAGAACTTTTAAAGGTTACATCGCCTAACTTATGTGAGTAACCCAGTTAAGGACCTGGCCCCTGAAGCAGGCCCTCCAGGGCAAATGGCCTTTGTTATTATTAGTGGCACGTGAGGATTAATTAACCACGCCAGAGCTCCCGGCACTCAAAAAATACCCGATAAATGTTGGTGGCTGTATCGCCCACCCCGAGCCTTGTGAGCCTGCACAAAGCTCTCACCAATTCCCAGAGGCCTTCCCTGACTCTCAGGCAGCAGTCCCCAACCTTGTTGGCACCAGGGACGGGTGCTACTATGAGAATCCAACGCCTCAAGATCTGAGGTGTAGAAGTGATGCTGGGGAGAGGTGATGCTGGGGGGTGGCTGCCAATCCAGATGAAGCTTCCCTGGCTTGCCTCCTCACGGGCCATGGGACCGGACCGGTCTGTGACCCAGGGGTTGGGGTCCCCTGCTTCAAAGTGCACCTGTCACTCTTGATCCTCTCCCCGCCTGGGAATTTTACTTAAATGTAGCAGTCTTTACTCCCAAAACGGAAGCTCCTGGCGAGAAGCGCAGAGGCACGTGTGTTTCCTGCCTGCAGTACCCCTGGGGCCCAGACCCCAACCTGCCCCACGATGGGCCTCTACATTAATAAATACGTGTTGGCTCAATGGTTCCCAGGCAGAAGGTGGCGACACGTGGGGCGTGGAGCCACCCGACGGGCGGAGGGTCGGCGATACCGAAACCTAAAGAGTCAGGGCATGAACGAACGAGTGAGGGAACCGGAACCTGGGCACGGCTTTTTATAAGTCACTCCGCCCCCCTTCCGGGCCCCGCAGAAGCGCGGGGTGCACGCAGCAAGTCCGCCGCCGCGGGGGAGGGGGCAACGCCCCGCCCAAGCGCTGCGCTTCCCCATTTTCCGGCCCTGCAGCCCCGCCCCGGGCTGCTGCGCCGGGTCGGGGTCCTTCGGGACACTTTGGGAGCCCCCGCGCGCCCGCGGCGCCAGCACGTGCTCCGCAGACGTCTGCAGCAGGCGGGCAGCCGCGCTCCCCGGGGGCGCCCTCCCCGAGCGGCCGCGCCGCCGGGGGTGGGGGAGGGCAGGGCCCGCGCGGGGGCCGCTGGTATTTGTAGTTCGGACGCTTTGGCCGCCAGCGACCCCTCCTGGCCAAGACTGGGGACAGCCTCAGGCCCTGTCTGTCACGAAAGGGGTAACTGATGCCTGGTGAAAGGACACAGCTTGCCCAAGATAACGCGGCCGAGCGGTGGCCACCTTCCCTGCCCATCAAGTGTAGGTCACACTTTAGTCAAAGTTTTCAAAGGGTGCTCTGAGGGTCCCATGGGAGCTCTCCTGGCCTCCATTCCATCGTGCATTCACTCAACAAACGTTTCCCGAAGGCGCTCTGCTTGCCAGGCGATGTGGCAAAAGCTCGGATGCAGGATTGTGCGCTGGCAAGTCGGAGGAACAGTGAGTGACAAGGGAAGGAGGAAATGAGACAGAAAAGTGTGTCCCCAGTAGGCTCTCTGAAGACTAGGGCTAGGCTGGGGGTTTGGGAAGCAAGGCTCAGACTTCGGGGGCCGATGGGTGGAGAGTGGGGGGTCAAGGAGTCCAGAGGCTTGAGACAGGCTCGCTGGACCTCGGGTCAAACACAGCCTGACAGAGAAGGTGCTGGCTCAACGCCTGAGTGACTCGCAAACATTTCGCCTGGGTCCCTGTCCCCGCAGTCCGCCAGGTGCAACGCCCATCCCTGCAGCCTGAGTCCCAGGCTGGGAGAGACTCTACTCAGAGCTGTACCTCCAGACCACACGCGGTGTCAGAAACCGCGGCGCCTGGACACCAGGAGGGTGTGAGGCCCCCAGGGCTGGGGTTGACGTCAGTGGTGTGGCCTGCTGGTGGGGAGGGCTGGCGCCAAGGCCAGCTTCCAGGGCAGGGACCTGCACAGGTACACGACCGGACGCCTGGTTCAGCGCTCTGCTGTCAGATGGGAACAAGGGGCCCTAGAAATTCGGTAGCGGGTCCTGCCTGGCACAGACGCCTGTTTTCTGTGGCTGGGGACAGGGACAAAGGGAACCCGGACAGCCTTCTGCTTATGTTCCTCCAAGGGTGGGCCACAGGTGGAGGAATCGCTGACACCAGCTGTGGTCTGGGGCAGACTTTTGACGAGGCCGGAACTACTTCTCCGGCCCAGTCACCTTCTCTTTGGAACCAATGGAACCACTCCGACCTCTTCCCCACAACTTGATTGAATTTTTTCCGGAGTATGTAGTATTTACCTGTTGAATTGTCTTATTCACAGCAGCTCCGTGGTGCTAGTGTGTTATGTGCCTCTCCGCAGCCCCCATGCCCTGATAAATATTCGTCAAATTATCTACAGATGAAACAAAAATCATTTCACCTTTAATGTGTGCTGCTGTACCTTAGTAGTATTGGGATGAATGTCGACGCAGTTTGAATCATGATCTAATAATCGTTTGCCTCTGATTCGTTAGACTGCTTGCTCTCCACGAGGGCAGGAGCTCGGAACCCGGCGGGCAAGGAGGATGACGACCTCGGGAAAGATCCAGACCCGCGCCTTCGCCCTGCGCGTCCCACCCTAAGGCATTCCCCAGGCTCAGGGGCGCGGCGGGGCGGGGCGGGGCCGGGACTACGCTTCCCGGCGGCCCCCGCGCGTTGGGGGCGGGGAGTGGGGCGGGGCCGAGGCGGACTGGGGGCGGAGCCGGCTACAAAGCCCGGGGGCGGGCGCCAGGGCGCAGAGTGCCCGCAGCGCCGGCCGGAGCGCAGCGCAGCTCAGCTCAGCGCGGCGTGCACGGCGGGAGCGGCCCGCGAGTGGACGGGTCCGGCGGCCGTTCCGGCACCCCTGCTGCCCCGCTCGCTCCCCGCCGCCCCCCATGAGCGCAGCCCCGCTCGACCCGGGTCCGTAGGCGGCGGGGCGCCCCCCATGCTGCTGCAGCCCGCGCCGTGCGCCCTGAGCGCGGGCTTCCCGCGGCCCCCGGCCGCCCTCGGCGCCATGCACGGCTCGCAGAAGGACACCACGTTCACCAAGATCTTCGTGGGCGGCCTGCCCTACCACACCACCGACGCCTCGCTCAGAAAGTACTTCGAGGGCTTCGGGGACATCGAGGAGGCCGTGGTCATCACCGACCGCCAGACGGGCAAGTCCCGCGGCTACGGCTTCGTAAGTGGCCCCGCGGCCGGGCGCGCACCCCAAGCCTCACTTACCTTGGCCCGCGGCGCTGAGTCAACCGGCCGGCTCACGCCCAGCCGCCCCGCGGCTGCCCGGGGCGCCTCGGGCCGGCTCCGGCACCTGCTGCCCCCTCTCGGGCTCCGGGGGCGGCAGATCGCGCTCCAGCTGGTACCGCCCCCACTGCCCCCCGGCCGGGTCTTCCTGCCCCCCACTCCACGCGCGGCTTAAAAGGGAGGTCCGCTGTGTTCGGTTAGAACTAAGTTTGGGGACGGGTTTGGGGACTGTCGACTACTCTCGGGACTTCCTGGAGCAACAAGCGGGGGAGGAACACGGGCTTCACCCCCAGGCTCTTGGGAGCCCTTTAGACCCCTCCCCCCATATTTTCCAACAGTGTCCTCAGCCGCCGTAAATAAACATCAATTTAAGTAAAAAGCGTCCTGAAAACAGTCTCCTAACTCCAGAGTCCCCAGACCTCCCCCTCAGGAAATTCGCAGGCCTGCTCGGCAGGCTGGGGCCCTGCCTCTCTGGGGGGTGGGGGGAGTGCCGTCTTTCCTAGGGATTGTTTCTGTTCCTGAAAGCGAGGCTTCCCAGAACTTGAACTTGGAGGGAGGAGCGGCCAATCCAGGGGGCAGCTTTGTGGGAGGGCTCCATGCTGGGATCCCAGCGGTGGGGGAAGTAAGGGCCGGGGCAGGGCCCCCCACCCCCAGGGAAGCCCCTGATGTGGCTGTGCTCCTCCAGGTGACTATGGTGGACCGGGCGGCCGCTGAGAGGGCTTGCAAAGACCCGAACCCCAACATCGACGGCCGCAAGGCCAACGTGAACCTGGCCTATCTGGGCGCCAAGCCGAGAAGCCTCCATTCCGGTGAGCGCCCGTCTCTCTCCCCTGGCGCTCGTCGGCTGCTATATTCAGCGTTGGTATCTGTCCGGTAGACAAGCCCCACCCCCCCACCCAGCAGTGGCATTCGGCTGGCTGTCATGTGCTAGCAGAGCCATCACAGGGCAGTCATCCCCCGGCTTGGAAGCTGGACTCTCTTCCCCTCGTCTGGCTGTGTGTGCCAGTGGGACAGGGTGAAGAGGGTGTGTCACCCACTTGTCACCTGCCCTCAGTAAGAGGGAGGAAGCTGGTCCCGGGAACCGGAGGTGCGGACGACGGAAGCCTAGACCTGTCTCCCCGCCCCCCCGCCTCCCGCCCCCTGCCTTGCCCTGCTGGGCTGGGAGCTCGGGCTTGACGTGGGGAGGGGGTGGCCTGGGAGGGGAGGTGTATGGCTGTGTGGGTCCTTACTGCTGAGGCCTCACCCCTGACCCGTCTGTCGTTGTAGGCTTTGCCGTCGGCGTTCAGCAGCTACACCCCACTTTGGTCCAGCGGACATACGGGTGAGTGGAGTGGTGGCTAGGGGCGCGGGTCGGGGGCTTCCTGGGTCCCCTGGTGTGGGCACCCACTGGTGCGAGGGAGCTTTCACCCCAGGACGCCAACCCCCCAGCTTTGGTTGTGCCCTCTGCAGCCACCTTTCCGTGTCAGAGAACCGGCACCTTCTCTCACCTTTCAGAGGCGCGATTGCGTTTGGGGGTGGGGGCGGGGGATGAACTGGGAGAGAGCAGGTTCCATCTCTCCACCCCTGGCGGGGCCCACAGCACAGAGGGGTGGGGAGCCTGAGCGCTGGAGCCCGCTGGCCGGGGTTCAGATCCCGGCCACCCCCTTACCACTCTGTGCCCTCCGGCAGCTGACACAGCCGTCTCTGCCCCCACTTCCTCACCTGCAGGGTGGGGATGGTGACAGCACCTCTGAGTGCCGTGGGCGGAGGAGGCCTGAGGGTGGGCATGGGGCGGTGGGCGAGCACTCTGCGAGTGCCGAGGACGTGAACGGGGGCATGAGGCTCTTCCCAGGTGCCCCCTGCCCTGCTCCAGTGCCCGACAGATGGCGGCAGCAGGTCGCTGCCAGCCGGGGTCCTGTGTTTGCGAAAGCCGGAGCAGGTGAGACGGGATTGGGCCAGATGTCCCCGGCCCGTGGGCCGGCCTGTGGGCCTTTTGTCTGGAATGCTCTGGAGCAGTGTGTCCCACCCTCCTGGGGCCAAAAAAGGCCCCCTTCTCTTGCCTTTTTTTTTTAAAAACAAACATCTAGCAAGCCTGGCAGCTGCTTGGGGAAGGACACGCACACTTCAGGGCACAAAGGCGCCTGCCATGCCGTCTGCCCCGTGATTGATGTCGGCTCTGCGCCCCAGTGCAGGGAGCTGCTTGTTGGGGTTGGGGGTCGTTTCTTGTGGGAGGTGCGGGGGACAGTCATGATGGAGGTGGGAAGGATAGTTACGACTGGAAGGACAGTTACGACACTGGCCGCCTCTTTCCCGGACGTTAGTGCTTCTGAAGCTGTCCAGGGACAGTCCTGGGCCCTGGATCTCGTGCTTGAAGGTGCGTGCGTGCGTGTGTGTGCGTGTGTGTGCGCACGCGCGCCCGCCTGCCCCGATGACCAGAGAGCTGCTCCGTGCCCACGACTCGGGGTTGCCCGCTCTGCCAGGTGGCATCTGTGCCTACACAGTGGCTTCCTCGTGGACTGTGGATGCGGGTGAGCTCAGCTCGGTCTTCCTCCCTGGGAGGGAGCCTGGGGGTGGCCGGAAGCAGGTGGTTCTGGGTCCCCTTCTTGCCAGGGGTCTGCTTCCTAAATGTGTACTGCCGTCTTGGAAGCGTTTGTGGGACACCCCAGTCTTACTGCCATCATCCCAGGCCCTTCCTCTCTGGGGTTCAGGCCCCATTTTCTTAGTCCTGGATGTGTTCCCTGAGTCCTCGCCAGGTGCCTGGGGGCAGGGCCAGGTGCCTGGGGGCAGGGCCAGCTGCACAAAGATCGGGCGGAAGCCTGGAGCACCCGCAGCTCTTTCTCGCTCAAAACGCAGCGGCCTCTTCCCCACCGAGGCCAGCTCTGCTCTTGTCCGCCGCTGCTGCCCCTGACACTCCGGTGACTGTCGGTGCTTGGCCTCTGGAGCCTATAGACCGGGTCCAGATCCTGATTCTGTCACTGGCCGGCCGGGTCCTTCCTGACAAGTGCGTCCTCTGCCTGGCCTCCCGGTCCCCCGTCTGGAGAAGGGAAGATGTGATCGCCGACCCAGCGCGGGCACGTGGGGCTGGGGGCCCACACTCCCGCCACGTTCTCTCGTCCGCACCGTTGTCCTCTGAGTTTGGGGTGGATATCCTCGTTCCATCGATGGGGAAACTGAGGCCAAGAAAGGTCAGCAACCTGTCCAGGGTGGCTGAAGTGACAGGTTTGAACCCGGGCAGGCTGGCTCTGCCCTCCGCTCTCTGAACCGGTGCTCTCTGGGGCAGGCAGGTAGAAGGACACCCCGACCTCTCCCCTCGAGGTCCCCAGAGGGCCACCCACTGATGGAGCGGGGGGTCGGTCTCAGATTTTAGCACTGTGCTCTGACGTCAGGCGACAGTGTTTTGTAACTAAATCTGCAGGCTGGCCACTTAACACCTGTGACGGAGGAGAGGCCTCAGCTATTTGTTGGTTGCCAAGGGGTGGAGACCCAAACGGGGACAAGGGGTCAGAGGGACCGTTCAGCGGCTGGTGGCCAAAGCCGCTGAGAGGCACGCCGCCTCCCACTGGGCCTCGCTGAGGTCCGGGCGGCCGGAGGGGCCCCGGGGTGCGCTGCCCCAAGAGGCGGCCGGGTGAGCCGCCTGGGTCAGCTGTCTCCTCCCAGGCCACCCGCCCTGCCAGGGAGTGGGGCCGTCAGCGTCCCTTTTGTCTTTGCGAACAATCGGGCTTGGGAGCACGGCTGGGCCTGACGCAGCGGTCAGTTCAGTCAGCCCCGGGCTGGCAGGGAGGCCAGGCCCGCGGTTGGCTGAGGGCACGGGTGTGGGGGTGCAGCTCAGTTTGCCAGTTAACCCCTCTCCTGCCTGGCTGAATGTCCCAGACCGTTCGGCCCAATCGAAGGCCGTGGGCGGCTCGGACGGTCTCACGACCCCACGCGTGGGCAAGGCCACTGCAGACTCCTTGCCCAGCCGGGCATAAACCGGGGGAAGGAACTTACCATAGGACTTTGTCTGCACTGGATGCTTTGGGCTTGGATGCTCCTTCCGCCCGATTTTTTAATCGAAGGGGATCTTTCTGCACCTGATTTGTCCCGTGCGTATCCGTCACATAACTACATGTGGGGTCGAGGCCTTGGGTTTGGAGAAGCCGGCCTTGGTGGGTGACAGATGGCCCAGGCACGGGAGGAGAGAGCTGTGCCCAGCTGAGTGTCCCTTTGCTGGGCGGTGGGACGGTCCGCGGCCTGTGGGCAGGAGTGAGGGTCAGAGCAGTTTGGGGGGCACACGTCCAGGCCTGGCCTAGGAGGGGCCTCCGGGGTCCCGGGGTGTCTGTCACCCTGGGCCTGAAGCGGGTCCCCGGCCTGCCTGCACCCAGCGCCCCTCGGGTGGCTTTTGAGGCGCTGGCTGCTTCCCTGTCACAGCCTGCCCACCCTATTTTTAAGGGGGCCGTGCCATGGGCTTCACACGTGTTCACCGTGAGCCCCGCTCCGTGCCAGGGGTGGGGCCAGGCCCAGGGGACCTAGGCAGCAAGACAGGGTCCCAGGGCTGCTGCGTATCAGGTGCGCGGGCACTGGGGAGGGGCTCGGGGGCTCACCCCGGTGTGCGCCAGGCCCAGCCCTTCCTCACTAGGCTTCTCTCTCCGTCTGTGGTGGGTCCATCGTGAGCGGGTGAGGGCCCGGCCCGCGGGAGGACCCAGGCTTCGTCAGGGACAAGTCGCACAGCAGCCTTGTGGTGGGGTCTGTCACCCCGGCCGCCCGTGCAGGCCCCAGGAGGGGAGAAACGTGTGTGGGCTCTCCCGGTGGGGGCGTGGGGCCCGGAGCTGGAGCTGGGAGGCCCCAGCCCCTCCCTCTGGCTGGCTCTGGGGCAGACAGAGCCGGAGCCCCCGGGACTGACAGGCCTGTCCTGTCGGGGACGCCTGCCTCCCCGGTGCCCGAGTCGAGACCCACTGCTCTCAACATCGCCAGGCCAGGGGTCTGCGGGGCAGAGGGGCGCCCGAGTCCCCAGGGCGGTGCGTGACAGGAACACGTGGCGTGCACGGGCGGGGCGGCACGTGAATTGCTGTTCCCGGAGCTGTTGGTTCACGCGTGTTTGTTGCGTGTCTGCCGTGTGCCAGGGCCCGGGCCGGGGATGAGAAGGCGGGGCCCCCGCTGTGGGCGGTCACTTCCCAGCAGGGGCCAGAGCGCGACCGGCCTGCCTGTGCGTGAAAGGGTTCGGGGTACGAGGCACTTCTGAGCGGGGAGTTCCTCGTGGGGGTGGGGCCGCCCTGCGTCGTGATTGTCGGTGGCGGGGAACGGTCTGCGCGTGTGACAGTGTCTCGGGCGTGCGCAGCAGAGCACACCAGAAAACGGTGGACACCGAGCCCGGAGGCGCGTTAACCACACAGGCTAGTGCCTCGAGAGGGGTCTCAGTGCCTTGGGGGCACGGCAGGAAGTGAGGTCAGAGCCACGGGCTGTGGGGGCTGGGAGGAAGCCGGTGGCCTCCCACCACGGGGTGTCATGTGGCTTGTTTTTACTTTCAGGGTGTCTGGGGTGACTGGCTCTTCCTGTTTGTCACTCACTGGAGCGAGGTGGGGGCGGCACGTGGCCTCTCTGGTGGGCGGCTCGTGCGCACCTGCCGTGCACCCCCATCTGCTGTAACAGAAACCAGCCCCCGGGTGCCTCTGTGAGGGCGAGCCCCTGACCTGGCCCCTCGGGGCTCAGCAGCCTCGTCCGGAAGCCTGGGACCCGCGGGAGAGGCCAGACCACAGCCAGGCTGATGTAGGCGTCTGAATCCCCCTACGGGAGTGTCCCTGAGCGGGGGCCGTGGGAGCAGGCCCCCAGGTGGGCCCCCCAGTGTCAGCAGGCCACCGTGGGAAGAGCACTGCGTGAGGCATCTCGGGGCCCCTCTCTTGCGACTCGTTTGTGCTGCGCCTCGTTTTTGTGACTTTCTCTGGTGATGAGTGCGGGGTGTCGGGTGCCTTCCCGCCCGCTCCCAGCGCCCCCCACGTGGGCCAGTCCACGCAGCCGATAGGTCCTTGCTTTGTGCCAGACTGGGGGTGCCACGCGGTCACGGCTTATCGTCATGGGGTGTCCTGCAGCAGAGTGCTCACGGCGTGGGCACAGACGAGAAAGGGCATGGTCTGCCTCAGGTGGCCGCAGGCGGTGGGTAGAGGGGCAGCCTGGGGGGAGGAGGTGGGAGATGGGGGTGTCCAGGGCCCGGCGGGGGTGGGAGAGGTGGGAGATGGGGGTGTCCAGGGCCCGGCAGGGCCTTGGCTCACGAGGGCTTCAAGGCCCTGGGAACATTTCGGTTTTGCTGAGTGACTCAGGGCTGGTCGCTTGTGCCTTTAAAGCGTCCCCTCTGGCTGCCGGGTGCGCTCGGCTGCCGAGGCCAGGGCGGGGGCCCTGCCACGAGGGGACCGGGTAACAGTGACAGTCCAGGCTCGAGGCCAGAGGCCGCGGACACCGGCCAGACCGGCACTGGGTGCGGAGGGAGGGACACGGAGTGGAGGGCGTTGCAAGGAAAGCGTCGGGGAGGAATCCGGGAAGCTCGCGGGGCTTTGGGCCCGCACGCGGGAGGGTCGGGCTGGTCTGGGCGGTGAGGGAGGCTGGTGCGGGTGCTCTCCCGGGGGGAGGGCGGGAGGAGGGTTGGGCCTGGCCAGGCAGGGTCCCAGGGAGAGCGTTCCACCTGCTCTGTGCCCGCGGCCCCACACACCTGCCTGTCACCTGACGGCCCCAGTGATCCGGGGGTCCCCAGGAGGCCCTCGGTGGCCCGGTGACCTGCGGGGGGCCCCACCCTGGAGTGGGTGGCTCAGCGACTGGGGTTTCCAGCTTGGCGGCCGGACCTCCCGAGAGCGAGGAGAGTGACACCGACCGTTCGCGTCGTCGGTGTGGGCGGCTGTGCATTTAGGCGGGCGGCAGGCTCCCTTTCGCAGGCGCTGTGCCCTGAGCCCGCGGCCGTCCGTCTCTGGGGCACTGGTGCCCTTGGCTGTGGTCAGGGCCCTCGCTTGCCTGGGAATGCTGCTCAGAGCCCCAAGCAAATGTCTCTAAGGGGACCTCCAGGGACCCCCATGGGGGCTCTGTAAGGCTCTGTGGTACCCGTAGTCTACAGATGGGGAAACTGAGGCCAGGGACTGAGTCCAAGACACTGGACAAGCACGGCCAGGATGGCACTTGGGGTGCTCGCCTCTGGACCCTGGTCTCTGGTAGCCGAGCGGGCTGGGGTGCTGTCGGCTCTGCGTGGTCCACCCTGGGTGCATTGGGTCCAGGCATAGACCCCGGCCTGTTGCTGCTGGGTGGCCCGTGCCACCCCGGACCCCAAGCAGCGGGAGGCGAGCATGTGACATCCTCAGGAGCGCTCTGAGTCTTCAGCGCGGCCAGCTGCAGCACCCCCTCCCTGGGGCCCCCCGGGGGTGGGTGGGTGGGTGGAGGCCCGGCCTGGAGAGCTTGGGCTGGGGGGAGAAGAGGGAGGATCGGAGGACGGGAGCGGGGGCCTCCTTGAGGATGATGGGGAGAGGGCAGGGGAGTCTCGAGGGGCAGCCTAGAGTGTCGCCAGGCTGCGCCCTTCTCAGAGGCCTGAAGGTCAGGCGTTTGCGGGCTGGTGGCTCCCTGGTCTTTCCGGGGCACGGGCAGCGTGTCAGGGAAGCTCCGGGCACGAGTGCCCTGTTCCGTGGTGCCAGGCGGCCGGGACCGCTGCCCGCTGCTGCCTGCGGGGCGGGGGGCGCCCTTGGACACAGCTGGCCGCGGGCTGGGCTGGATTTTCTTTCTCACCGGAGTTCAGTGGGTCCTGGCGTGTGTGCGTGTGTGTGCGTGTACGTGTGTGCACGTGTGTGCATGTGCACATGTGTGTGTGTGCACGTGTGTGTGCACGTGTGCGTGTGTGTGCATGTGCGAGTATATGCATGTGTGCGTGTGTGAATTCCATCCCATAATGCGCCCGGCCCCCTTCCAGCCACTGGCCTGGCGTGTGGCTGGGGGGAGAGCAGTGACAAGTCCTGGCCTGTGCCCTTCACTCTGCGATCTGTGGCGGTGCCCCCACCTCGGCCTGGTGCTGGGCAGTTCTCCGTGGTGGACTGTGTCCCCAAGAGTCGGGAAACGGAGTTCCTTTCCTACCCATCCTAACCACTGTTGGCCCCCAGAGCGTCTGAGCGTCCCACAGCAGGGCAGCTGTCCAGGCCTGGCGTCGGGTGTTGGACACCTGGTCATGTGACAGCCGCCCGAGCCAGCCGGCCTTGAGGCACGCAGGGCCAGGGGCCTGCTGTCTGGAGAGCCCCAGGGACTCCTGCCCTGTGGATGGTGTGAGGCCCAGTCTGGGCCGTGTCCCTGCGTGCGGGGTGTGCCAGTCTTCGGGGGCTGTCAGATGCGGGGTCCCAGACCCCGCCCGATGGCAGTCCGCAGACATGCACGTTTTTAGTGGACACGCTGGTGTCTGAGGCGGGCCGCGCCTGCCCGTGCGTGGGGGTTCTGGGCTTGGAGCTCCCACAGTCTCAAACGAAGGGGTATTCTGAGGTTCTGGAAGTGTGGGGGGGCAGTGGGGGTGCCAGGACAGTAGCACGGGGGGCGCTGCGCCCAGACGCCCTTCATCCTGTCTCCATCCGCTCCTGTGCCAGAGGCCTCCGGTGGCCGGAGCCTGTGTCCTCCTCAGGCGCTTGTGCCCAGTGGGCCATTGTGCTGGGTGTCAGGGCAGAGCCCCCACCTGGCACTCCCATGAGAGCCAGTGGGGAGGCGGGCCGTGGAGCTCCCGCTCTGTGCAGTCACCCTCTCCTCCAGGAAGCCTGCCCTGACCACCCCTGGGCGTCCAGCTCTGGTTCACGGGTTGGTGTGTTTCTGTGACCTGTCCTCTTCCTGGAATCCAAGCCTTAGGAAGGAGGGCTCGTGTGGCCTGCTCAGTGCCGTGTCCTCACCCACAGCACACCTGTGACAGGTGAGAAGGCTGCCAGCTCAGGAGGCTGAAGTGGGATTTGAACCCAGACCTGGCTCTGTTCAAGCCTTTTGTCCCCGCATGGGAGGCTGGAGGGGTGGACAGCAGACTTCTAAATGCATGTGGGGGATCAGGTGTCTTAGCCTTGTGCCAGGGCCTCCCAACGAACCCCAAAAGGTCCCTCCTGTACGAGCAGGGAGGAGCCGCCTGGTGCTAACATGGGTGCATTGCCATGGCAACCCCTGGGGTGCTGCTACCTGGACTTGTGTGCTGTGGGCATTTCGTCCCCACAGGATCATACGCCGTGTGGCCGGTTTCACTCAGCACAGTGTCCTCGGTTCGTCCAGTGTTGTCACGCGTGTCAGAGTTGCATTCCTTGTCGCGAGTGAGTGTGCACCCTCGTGTACCCCCAGATGCACCACTGTCTGTCCGTGCTCCATCCACTCGGCGGTGGGGGGACACTGGGTCGTTTGTACGTGTGGGCCGTGGCTAGTGCTCCTGACTCCTCGCTGTGCGCGTAGATCCGTTTTTCTAAAGGTTCCGCACGCACACGTGGCCTGCAGCCCCGCTGTGCATTCACACCCGGTACCCTGTGCCGCTGCCGTCGGCCAGCTCTTGGACCCGTAAAAGCGGCGGTTTTTGTGTCATTCTAGCTCACCTGTCTCAGGATGTGTGCAGACGGTTCCGTTTGTGTTTGGTTGTTAGTACAAACAGTGTCACCGTTTGGCATAAACATCTTTGTTTGCACAGACAGCGTCTGCCCTGCCGCTTGGCTTGCTCTGCAGAGGGGCGGGGCCAGGGCACAGGTGGGTGGTGGGGGGCGCCCGTCCCCCATGGATGGTGTTTGGGTGTCTCTGCTGTTTACCGATGCCCCAGGTGCCCATCGTCCTGTTCTGGGGCGAGGGCCCCTCGAGGGTGCGCTGGGGGCCCTGCCTGGGGTGGGCGCAGCACCCAGTGGGAGTCTTTCCTTTTTTCTCTCTGGGGCGGGCGAGGATCCTGGGTGCGTCTTATGGGAACAGAAGGAAGTCGGGGTTCCGCCTCACCCCCAGGGTGGCCCCGTCCTGTGTAACGCGTGCTGGTGTGAAAAGACGGGGAGGGGCGAATGGCGACAGCTGTGGTGTCTACTCCACGAGGTCGCTCTGTGCCCAGCACCGGCAGCATCTCCTGGGCCGTGGGCGCCGCTGTCACAGACGAGCCGTGAGGCTCAGAGAAGCCGGGGGTGTCCCCATGGCCGGTGGTGCAGTGGAGGTGGCCCCGTGGCCGGTGGCGGGGCAGGGGCATCCCCACGGCTGGTGGCGGGGCGGGGGTGTCCCCGCGGCCTATGGCGGGGTGGGGGTGTCCCCGCGGCCTATGGCGGGGCAGGCTCACACGGTGCTGCCTGCCTGAGCCTCAGCTTCCCGGCTGCCACACGTGGGAGCCGGCCTCTGCCCCGGGGGTCAGGCGGGCACGGGCAGTGGCAATCCTCCAGGCACGGTTTGGCACGTTGGCCTGCGGGGGCGGCCAGCACGGGGGCTCAGAGGGTCCGGGTGTCCCAGCCCCTTCGCTTCCTCGCAGGCGTCTTGGGTGGCTGCGGACTCTCTGGGCGCTGCCTTCACGTTGAAAACGGGGGAATGGTGTGAAGGGCCCCGAGGGGCCGAGTGCACTGGTCACAACGTGTGAGGCGTTGCGCAGGCTCCGGCCGTGTGGGCCTCCCCGTCCCCGAGGCCTCCCCGTCGGCAGCGTCACACGTCTCACTCCACCGATCGTGTGTTCACTCACTCAGTCACTCAGCGAGCGCTCGCCGGGCTCCCGGGGGCCAGCACTGCTGTCGGGGGGAGGGACGCTGCTCCTGGAGCTGACGCTTCAGGGGGAGACCGGTGGACCAGCGAACGGTGTAGGGTGTCGCCTGCTGGGTGACAGGTGGGAAGGGGATCAGGGAGGGCATGCGCAGGCGGCCTGGGAGGGCCTGCGGGACCTGCGCTCAGAAGGGCTGTGCTGTCTGATGCTCCGTGGTCACCGTCTGAATCCTCTTCAAACACGGTCCCCCCGTCCTGCGGGCAGCCCTCTGGGGGCGGGGGCGGGGGCTGTGCAGGGGCAGGGCTGGCGGGGCAGTGCCTGGGGAGGGCCCACTGGGGAGGGGCCGTGGAGAGCCGGGGCCGGCACTGCGGGCAGCAGTGACACCAGGGCACGGCCTGTCTGTCTCCGTGTCCTCGCCTCGTCACTGCTGCTACAGCCATTTCACAGGTGAGGACGTGTCCAGGCTGGGGGACACGGCGCCCCCCAGCTTTCCCCCCCCCCCGATGCCAGCCGCGTGCCCCCGCTCTGACCTGACCCTGGACCCCCTGTGTGTGTTTGGCCCCGCAGGCTGACCCCCCACTACGTCTACCCGCAAGCCATCGTGCAGCCCAGCGTGGTGATCCCGGCCGCCCCCATCCCCTCGCTGTCCTCGCCCTACGTGGAGTACGCGCCGGCCAGCCCGGCCTACGCCCAGTACCCGCCGGCCACCTACGACCAGTACCCGTACGCCGCCTCGCCCGCCTCGCCCGCCAGCTTCGTGAGCTACGGCTACCCGGCCACCGTGCCCCCGGCGCTCGCGGCCGCCGCGCCCGCGGGCCCCGCCTTCGTGCAGTACCAGCCTCCGCAGCTGCAGCCCGATCGGATGCAGTGAGGCCGCGCCCCGGGCCCGGGCTGGCCTCGCGCCCCTGCCGGGCAGGCGGCCCGCGAGCTCGGGGGGCACACCGGCCAGCACCTAGGCCTCCGGGGGCCCCGTGGCACCCCGGCCCGCTCCCCGGACGGCCTGGAGACTGCTTCCCTGTAAACCCAGGACCCGCCACGTCTCGGGGAGGACTTAGAGAAGAGCGGCCGAGCGCCGTGGCAGGCGCAGCAGGCGTCCTGGCTCACGCCGCCTGCCCCCCGCCCCGTGCCTCAGGCCTGGGCCCGGCCCATCCCCGCCCTGCGCAGACCCGCCCAGAGATGCCTGAACGCAGCGTGAACTATTTATTGTCACTGCAGCCGCACAAGCTGTGAACGCGGGAGAGGGCGTGTGGGGGCGACGGCTCGGGGCGGCTTCCGCGAGACCCGGGGGGACCCCGACACGGCACGGGCCCCCCTCCGCGGCTGCCTCCTCGTTGCCGGAGGGCTGCACCTCTTTTTCTCATTGTTATCGTTTTGCTACCGAGATGATTCAGAATTTCAGTCTATTTTTTCAACGGAGGCTCCTGCCGCCAAGAATCTAGACCCTGTTTTTGACTTTGAGACACTTTTGTTGATGGCTCCGCCCAGGGAGTCGGGGACAGTCTTTCTGTTTGATAAGGTGCCTCCCACGAGGCGCCCGGACCCCGCGGGTGGGCGTCTCCAGCCGGCAGGGCTCTCTCAGTGATAGGAAGATGGCTCCGAAGCTCGTCCCCGCCCACCCCCGCCCCCACTGCACGAGGCAGAGGGAGTGGGGTCTAGGTGATGCTGGCAGAGGGGCTGGGCCACAGTGTCCCCCAGCCAGCTTGCAGCCCCACCCCTCCTCAGTGTCACCTGCTGTACACCAGCCTGAGCAAGGAGACCAGCCTGCGACAGACCCACCGACCTTCCTTGGGGGCTCAGTGAGAGAGGGGGCTCCTGGAGGGCGCTGGGGAGTCAGCGGACGCCCCTGCCCTGCCCTGCCCGGGAGGCAAGGGCAGTGCGATGAGCGCGGCAGCCCAGCAGGGCGCTCGGGGGGCCTGGGTTGGAAGGTTGGGGACACTGGGGGTTTCCTTCGGACCTACCTCAGGGAAGTGGGAGGCCTCGGGGCCTGGCACAGAGTCGGGGCCCAGAAAAATAAAGGTAGCCTATGTTAAAATATTTTTATTAGAATGTTCTGATTATAAAAATAAAACTTGTTTTCTTTAAAGAAAAAGTCGGTCTAATTTTTTTTCAAGGAGGGCGCCTTCGGCTTCCCACAGTCGTGGGCCAGTGAAGGCCACACGGTGTCACACCTCCGACCCTCCTGGCCGGGGTTTTGATTGACAGCTGTGCCTGGTGCGCCTGCCTCCTCCGGCCTGTGGGTGGACACAGCCCCCCACCCGCCCCATCACCACCCCCTGGAGTCGGAGGGAACTGACACCCTTGCCCCTGGTGCTTCCTCGCTCAGCCATCTGCTTCAAGCCCCTGGGGAGGCCGCCGGGCTCCGTGTAGCTGCCATGCTCAGAGCAGGACACCAAGAGCCGTGGTGGGGGCGGGTCTTGGCAGCGTGATTGGCGGCTCCACCAGAGCCCTCTGGAAGAAGGGGGCCGCTCCCCAGGAGGAAAGGGGGTGCTGCTAGAAGAACCCGAGTAAGGGCTGCCAAGAGGGGGCCGGGCAGCTGCCCTCGGGGTGCTGGCTGCCAGGTGGGGCACAAGGTCACAGTTAGGAAGCCAGGTCTTGGTCTGGGGCTGGGAGGCCCCACCCTGGTGTAGTCCCAGCATCTCCCAGAGCTCAGCTGGAGCCACCCCTCCGTGCTGGGGAAATCATGGGGGGCCTCACAGAGGAGGTGTGGAGCGTGGCAAGGGTGTTAATTCACGCGTGCCCCCTGTACCTCGGGCGGTGCCAGACATAGCAGGGGAACAAACCCGCACGCATTCTGAACTCGATCCAGCCAGCGGGGCGTGGGCATTGGGGGGCACCAGAGCCTGGAGTCTGGGGGGCATCCCTTCAGGTTGGGGTGTGCTGGGCAGATCTGAGCTGGGAAAGGCTGGTACCAGGGAATGGAGAGGGGCGACGAGACCAGTCACAGCCGTGTCCCCATGGAGCGTGGAGAGGGGCGTTCACACAGAGCCGGGCCCCTGGGCCCGACCCCCTGCCAGGCCCACCAGCAGCTCCACGTGGTCAGCCCTTGGCCCGGGAGTGAGATGAGGTCACCCCAATGTGGGGTGTGGGCTCAAGGTGAGCTCCCCAGGGGGCCTCCTGGGGCCTTTTCCTTGCAAACCCTCCCTTTCTGTGGTCCAGGGCCCCCCACCTCCGTGCAGGGAAGGGTCAGGGTTCCCCGGGTCAAGGCAGCTGAGGTCCTGCCAGGCAGGGCCCCCTTTCCTTCCCAGGGACCCCGCCGGCCCCTCCCCACCCGCCCCTCCCCCGCTGGGCCTCAGTTTGTCAACAGTGCGAGGTTCAGGGAGCTGTGCTGGACTCCGGCTCCGACGAGACATTTGCTGCAGCCGATAAGGGATTGAGGGGCAGGGAGGGGGGTGGGGGGGCTGCCAGGGTTATCGGGAGGGCCACTTGCGGCCAGCCTGTTTCCTGTTGCTATCGGCCGGTGGCAGCCTCTGGGACAGCCCCCGAGGCCTCAGAAACATCCTCCTGGGGCCTGGGATGGAGGGCCCTGGGTGGTGGCAAACCCAGGGCGGGGGCTTCCCGAGTCACTCACGCCCTGTGGAGAGCAGGACCCTGTCTGTGCACGCGGGAGGCGGCCACTGTCGTGGCGACAGCCATCACAGCTGACGACAGTGACCCCGGGCCTACATCCGTGGCGCTGAGCCAGGCAGGCCCTGTGCCAGCTGCTTGTCAGAGATGGTCTCAGTCACCCACGAGCCGAACACGCTAAGTGTCCCCATTGCACACAGGGAGAGGGCCAAGACACCGAGGAGCGAGGCCACCTCTGCCCGGCCCCGAGCGGAGGCAGCAGGCGGCGGTGGCCTGTGGTGGAGGTGACGGTGTGGGCCCCACCCAGGCCAGCGGGATGAGTTCCGCCAGGCGGCCACCTCCTCGGGCCTCACAGCGAGAGGGGCCGTGACTGCCCAGGGGCGGGGACTTCCTGTCCCTTGTCCGCTCTGTCCCTAGCAGCCAGTGCCCTGAAAGTGGGCGCCAGGAGGAGGGCCAGGGAGCCGCCAGGTCCCTCCTCGTCAGCGTCAGTCCTGTGTCCTTGCGAGCATGGGCCCCACACACCCAGAGGGCCAGGCACACACACACATGCACACACGTATGTTTGTGCACACACGTGAAGACACTGTCCCCACACTCAGAGACACAGGCACACACACTGACACAGACACACCCTGGAGGCAGACAGACACCTGGACTCATGCACACCCTCAGGGGCACAGTGATCGGCGCACAGGAAGTCACAGATACGTGTCTACACAGACACACACACGCACACGCGTCTCTGTGCTGACTCGTGGGGCAGAGCAGGATTTGGACCCGAGAATCCTGACTCTCGAGGCCACGTGCTACCCTGCCCTGAGGACTGGCCTCTGGCCACCTCCCCGCCCCCACAAAGCCATCCAGGAGCATCGTCCCTGACTTGGCTGCTGAGTCACGACGTGTGTTTGTCCCCCAAGAAATGTAAACACGGACCCTGGGGTTGAGCACCATCCAGATACAGCGAGAATAACGAGGCAGCAGCCCAGCGTGCCCGGAGTCTGGGCGTCTGCCCGGGGCACGGCGTGGGTGGATGGCATCTCGCCCTACAGACACCTCCCGGGCCTCCTGCCGCGGCTGATAAGTGCCCGGCTCTGCTTATCAGCCCCGCACCCCCTGCGTGCTCTACCCCGAGCCTCATGTGCACAGAGGGGTGCACAGCGGGGTGCACAGCGGCTGGAGATCAAGGGCGGGGCGCCCCCCGCCCCACGGCCGGCCCACCACACAGCTGAGCTCGGTGCTTTGGGGCCAACCCAGCGTACCGGGGGGGCCCTCCTGCCATCTTCCCTATTCCCTGGCCCGGTGATGGCGGCATTTTTAGAGAAATTAAAATCAAACGCTTTTTTCTTTTTTCTTCTCAATTAGAAAATTAACCCTGGTGGGGGGATATTCCAGAGTAAAGGCACCGCACTGAAGTCGCCGCACATGTGTGTGAGAGACGGCAGGAAGGGAACGGGCCAGATGTGAGCGGGCGCAGGGGCCGCTGGGAGGCCAGCACGGCCGGTGGTGTCCGCAGCTGGGCAGGACAAGCTGGAAGGTGACGCTGGGCGCTTGGTGGGTATTGCGGTTGTGCAGACGGACAGATGGACGGCCAGTGCTAACAGGGCGGGGCTGTTTCTCCCGTCCCTCGGCTGGCTGGCTCACTTGGGTCTTTGGGTGGCTCTGACGAGCCCGAGCTGGGCGGGGCCCAGCGGCTTGTCATCCGAAATGCACTGGATCGTCTACCAAGGAAGCTCGGGGCGTGCTGCTCCCTGGCCTGGCAGCCTCCGGGGCTCCCCACTGCGCTGGCGTGAACCCCCGGCCCTTGCCCAGGCCGCTCCCCGGACACACGAGCAGTGCCCGTGCCTAGAGTCCCCGTCCGGCTGACGCGCACGCACTGGCCTGCCCTGTGGCTGCCCGCCCACACTCCGTCCCGGTTCGCCTGCCTGCTCGGAGCACCCGGAGGGTCTACTTCTCAGAGCGTTCATCTCTTGCCCGTTAATGTCTGCCTCCCATCCTCGACCGTGAGGCGGTGGGTCGGAGTGGGCAGGAGTGTGTCAGACCCATCCTCGATGGTGCCAGCCCCTGCGCCCAGGGCCAGGCGTACAGCAGGGGTCTTATAACGCTTGGCTGAACATACGTGTGCTAAAGGGTCAACACGGAAGGATGTTCCACGCTGGGGAGGTGTTTCATGGAGGAGATGGGGTGCGTCTCCGTGAGGGAACGCACAGGGAGGGGGAGAGGGGACCCCAGCCGGGAGCTGACCTGGGAAGGGCCCGCAGGAGTCCAAGCCCTGGGGGAGGAAAGGGGGGCCGTCTTGAGGGAGTAGGGGGACAAGCAGAAGAGAGCGGCCGGGCGACCTCCCTCCCCGTCCGAGCCTTCTGGAATCATCAGACACCCATGGGAGCGTGGTGGGGGGTGGGGGGCGGACACCTCCCGCCGGGCTCCTCCTGGCTCCCCTCCTGGGCTGCAGAATCCATTTGGGACCATATTTGTCTCAGAGCCAAGTGGCCACCCTGCAGGGCTGCGGTATAAGTATCAGTTTGTTTACTCTGCGTCCCAGCGAAGCATGTCCCCCCTGCTTGTCCCCCCTGGGGCAGGGGACAGTGCTGCAGGGCCGGCCCAGGCGGGGGGTTCTGGAGGCTCTGCGTCCACATCAGCTGGCGCCCCCTGCACAGCACTCCGCAAAGTGAATCAAGGCAGATGGCACATTCTCTGCGAAGCCACAGTTTTCAGCGGCACTGGGCCAGTCTTGTCCACCCAGCCGTTCCCCAATCAGTCGAGAGTCTTTCTTCTACAAACGACAGAAAACCCAAGTCGGGTGCCGGGGCGGACAGGATGCGCTCACCCCTCGAGACACTTCTGTCCTAATTCCCGGCACCTGAGACTGTGTTAGGCCACATGGCCCAAGGCACTTCGCAGACGTGTTTAAGGTTAGGGAGAGTCTTCTGGATTATTCCGGTGGGTCAGCGCGAGCCATGAAAAGCAGAGAACTTCCTGCAGCTGGAGAGGGAGGCAGCAGAGGGGCGAGCTGGGGGGTTCCGAGAGTGGGAGGTGCCTGACCCGCTGCTGCAGGAGGGGCCCCGCGGAAAGCGTGAGGAGGGGGGCTGCCTCCAGGAGTCGGCAGGGCGTGGGGGACCGCAGTCCGACAGCCGCAAGGAACTGCAGTCAGCCAGCAGCCTGCAGGAGCCTGGAAGCCGAGTCTTCCCCAAATTTTCTAGCAAGGACCTCAGCCCTGCGGACGGACACCTGGATTTCCGCCGCCCCAAGCTGACGACCCATCTGAGTCCCGCTGTGTCTGGAGCTGACAAATGGCCGCAAGAGGCCCAGGAGTCAGGAGGCGGATGGGAGGACCCCCCTTCCGCCCCTCTGCAGGCTCTGCTCTGTTCAGAAAACTCGGGGCCGTGGCCGGGGACCGCGTGCCCTGGCCCACAGCCACGGTCACGGCCAGCCATTTGCCTCGCAAATGAGGCTCGGTCAAGAAGCTGGACTCCTGCCCTCAGGGGTGTGAGGACACAGCCCAGATCCGGCCGCCCACTCCCCCAGCTGCCTCCACTGCACCCCTGGGGGTGGATGCCTGGCTGGCCCCCAGCCTGCCTGGGATCCTCCCGACCCAGCCGGCCCTCCTAGGAGCTGCGGGAAACAACGATCGCGTAGCTAATAAACTCAGCTCGGGTCAAGGAGGGCTCCTCGAATGTCGGGGTCTCATGTGTCATGCCCCACTGCACGGGGCGGAGGCTGAGCTTCAGAGAGGGCGAGCGGCGTGCTTAAGGCCACTCGGCTAACACGCGGCTGGGGCTCGAACCCGTAGGGGCCGTCCCCTTGGGGGTCGCCCGTGTTTTGGGCACCGTGCGGTGGGCGCCAACAGCTGCGTGCTGGGTGAGGGGGTGACCACCTGAGCTCGAGTTTCCTCCCCCTGTGTGCGTGGTCGTGGGGAGCGGGTGGGCTGCTTCTCCTTCTAGACTCGGAGCCCTGTGAGGTTGGGGCCACCGCCCGGGCCTGTCCAGGATTGGGAAAGGCAGCATGCACTCGGTAAGTGTTTCTGGAGTAAATCGTTAAATAAACCAACAACACACCACCTTCTTTTGAGCCTGAGTTGGTGCTTTTCCCCCCACAGGCTCCTTCCGAGGCAGAGGGGGGCCACGTCCAGCTCCGGGTCCCCTGGGCTGAGCACGAGGCCTGGCCAGCCACTGAGGGCTCTGGAAGTTTCTCTGAGATGACTTTCTCTTTATCACCACAAGCCTTGCCCCGGGCGGGCTGGCTGGCGCTCCTGCCTCAGAGCCTGTGAACAGAGCCTGGGGTTCCCCCTAAGTGAGTCAGGCGTGTGGGGGGCCTCTGTCTCGCTTCCATCACTCCCTGGCGAGGCTGTGGGAACCCCTTCCCGCTCCCACGCCTTTGCTGTCACTGCCCTTCTGCCTGGACATCTCCCAGAGGCTCTCCCAGGGCTGGCTGTGTTCCTTCCTGGAGGGTTGGGTGTCATCCTCCCTTCCTCAGAGGGGTTCCCGTGGCTGCCTCTTCTAGCTGGAGCCCTCGGATATTCTCTGTCCCCACCCTGTCTGTCTCCGAACATCGAGTGTGCCTTGTCGTTGCTTTTTGAATTTGTTGTCTCGGGTTTTGCCTGGGTCCCCTTTGGAACAAAGGCGTGGAGCAAAACCGAGTGAGAAGGGAGAAAACGGAGGGAGGGCTGGGTGGAGGGAGAGACGGGGCACAGGCCGAAGGTGTGAGGAAGCAGAGAGGCTCAGAGGCAGAGACACGAAGAGAAACTGAAAGAAAAACGGAAATGGAGTCACAGAGAGAGAGAGAAGAGAGAGAGAGAGAGAGAGAGAGAGAGAGAGAGAGAGATGGATTGGGGGAGAGAAAGGCAGGCACAGAGAGGGTCATGGGGTGACGGGAAGGGAGCAGGGGCACGGGCTTCCTTGCGGGGTGGCGACAACGTCTGGGATCAGACCGTGGGGACGGCTGCCCGGCTCTGTGTGCGCGTTCAAAACCGCAGAATGACACACTTCAGGAGTCTGCATTTGAAAACGTGAAGTGACATCAGAGAATGCACATTGAAGCACAATCTACAAGATACCCGCCTGATGCTCGTTGCACACGGCAAGGTCAGGAAAGGGCGAGGCTCCCCTCGCCCCCCGTCCCCGGGCTGCAGGAGACCAGGGGACGAGGGGGCCGAACGCCATGTCAGCCCTGCCACAGGACAAGGACATCAAGGGGAAAACCCAAATCAAGGCTACGGTTTAGTTACGTTGGAGGACGTTCTCGGCTTTGCTAATTCTGCTGTTACATAAGGTCTTGATAGCAGGAGAAGGTGGATGAAGGGGACGTGGGAATGCATATCGTCTTTGCACATTTTCTGTACATCTGAAGTTATCTCCAAATAAAAAGTTGAACAAAGGAGTTAAATAATGAGGAGAGGGTGACACTGGGACAGAGGAGTGGCCCGGAGGGCTTGCCCAGCAGCGACCACCAGCCAAGGCCCGTGCAGGACTAAGCCCTGGGCTGCGGGGAGCCTGGTGTCATCCTGCCCAATACTGCCAAAGAGGCTGCTGCTGCTCCGGGTAGGGCAAGAGTTCCAGCTGAGGTGCCACCACAGCCACGGCCAGCCGCAGAGCCCGGGGCCTGCCAGCGGAGGCTGCTGACAATTCAGGGCGACACCTCTCAGTGTTCGTTTAAGGGGCTTC